>JAOUZG010022949.1:1400217-1414941 GCA_026289955.1 Argiope argentata
GATTCGGAACCATTACTGCTATTTTGAATCGGTCTTCTGAAAGTAGATAAATGAAACGGAGATGATCACTTCGTTGATTCGGAACCAATTACTGCTATTTTGAATCGGTCTTCTGAAAGTAGATAAATAAAACGGAGATGATCACTTCGTTGATTTGGAACTATTACTGCTATTTTAAATCTATTTTCTGACAGTAGATAAATAGTGTAGAGATGATCACTTCGTTGATTTGGAACCATTACTGCTATTTTGAATCTATCTCCTGACAGTAGATAAATAGAGTAGAGATGATCACTTCGTTGATTCGGAACCATATGAGCAACTGAAATAATTCTTGGTTCAAAGATATTTTGGTATAAAAGAAAATGAGTGCTTATAATTGATTATCTTATTCATCTTTCATTCATTTCAGGATTCTAATTTCACAACAATTTATTCTTTTTCCATACTTATATTTCAACACCCAAAATGCAAAAAGTCGTGCGGAAAAATCCCTTTCACACCACTAAAAGGGGCCGTCACTACTGTCATTTGTCTCTATGTCACTAGGGTTTCACTTAGTCACTCTATGTCACATAGATTTCAAGGATTAATAGTTTTTATACTTCTCTTGGCATATAATATTGCACAAGGTGAAAACAAACTCAAAATCTCTTCAAAGATTGTCAAAGATTTATTGTGCATTAGCTATTATACTTAGACAATTGTAAATTGTAAATAAGGTCATCAAATTAATTTTCATATCAATTATTTTAATAAATTTCAACGTGATCCTCATTTGCACTCTTGAAAATCGTTTCCGCTCTTCAATATAGGAGTTTTCAATCTTTTTATATGGTTATTGTGTTTATTTACCTTTCCAGGGATGTTTGAAGGTTTATTGATGTGGAAAACAAACTCCTTAATGGCACTTTTTTAAATCAATTATTTGACTCAGGATCTTATTTTCGATTTTAACTCAATCATCTGCTCCTAGGGTCTGAACAAGCGAATATTATCTAAATTTTCATCACTTTTAGGTAAACCGATGATTTCTTGGAAAATTGTTAGAGCTATTATTTTCTAGAAAGTTTCATATAATTTTTTAATGATGATGATGTCGTATCCGCTTTTTACCACGGAAAGAGGGGTGTAGTAGCTTCTGAGGGTATGGACCCTTGAGCACCGGAGGGCAGAAGTCTGATTTCTAGCTTGTATGAGGATTAAACACACTTATCACATTCGCTTGCTCAGCCCCTTTTCTATAGAAGGGCACATTCATACACCTCACAGATAGACCACAGAAGAACAACCATGCCCTGAGAGGGACTCGAACACGAGGAAGACGCGCTACCTTTGTACCAGAAAGACGGCGTATTATTGTTAAGTGATATAAATAACTGGGTGATTCCGTTTTATTTATTCTAAAGTACTTCCATGATAACGTTTTGGAAATATTACAACACGAAAATAATTTTGGTAATATTTTAAAATTCATAACATTTTCTTATCAATGTTATCTATTATTTTATTGTATATTTTTCGTTATTCAATTCCGTATCATTTTTTTAAAATTCATATATTTTGCACCAATAAATTTTGTAGCTGAAGGGAAATTCAAATCAGTTTCATTGTTGCTACTCATATTTCATCCGGACCTTTCTTTCATTTCATATCTATAAAATGTTTATTATGATCAATCAAGGCATCCAAAAATCATTCATTTCATATGAAAATTTTGCATATTTTTTCGTGTTGAATAGGTTTGATCACGAAAAATAAGTTATGCTAAATTTTTTTTGAAATTTTATTAAACTCGCATCTAAGATTCAACTTCCGAACTGATCATAGTAAAGAAAAAATTTAAGTTTGCTCTTTTCTGTAATATAATTGGACGTACAACGGTATCAAAAAATTAGGAAAATGCATAACACAACGAACATAACGGTGTAAAACTTCTAACAGAATATGGGACGGTACCTAGCAAAAATTTAGATTCAAAAATATTTTACTTTGGAAGCAATTAATACCATTTTATGCAACATTTTTAAACCAAATTTTAGCAATCCTTATTTCAAGCGAATCAGTAGATCGCCAAATACAGCTAGCATTTCAATACAATGTAATTCAATTCTTTAATAGTAAGCGCAGATTTCACTTGCTTGTGGGTTCCCTCCATAATTTATGTAGTCGAAATGTGTAAAAGTTTGCCTCAAATGCTCTACGCCTTTTCTATAACTAAATTTTAACACATGAGTTATTTTCTGTAGTTGGATATACTTTTTTGATCATTAAACCACTAATACACTAAGTGTGATGTTTTATGTTGATTTCGGTCATTTCTGTGGTAATCGGAGTATGCACATTTTTCCGTATATTCATCAAGATATTTTATTTTTGGACAAAATAATAAATATTTTACGTTTTTAGGTAATTTTCTCGTAATAAAATAAAGTGTGGATTTGTCATAAAATATTAATGAATAAATATTCAGCTAATATTTCACTTTTTTGATCCATCATATAATAAGCCTTAGATTTAAATATCAACGAAATTTTTCTGGTACTTACATATTAGACCGTTCAACTTTATCGCCAAATTCGAAGTCGTCGCCAATGAGTTACTAAACCGTTGGTGAAGACGGTCTAATACGTAAGTACCGTTTTCTTTTCTTTTATATGATGTCAAACAGCTTTTCCATTTTATCTATATCTATACTTAAAAATAAGCATATTTTTTAACAATTTATTTCTCAAAAAAATAATAATAATAAAATTTAATTTGCACGAGCATGACAAAGAAATTACGGAAGCGTTGCCATTACATTTACAAAAGATCTGATTAAAAAATAAGTTAATTACTAATGAAAATTAAATCTAGAAAAATTTAATTTTCAGAACGTGACTGTATAAAATGAAACTAGTATAATATACTGTATAAATGAATTAGAAATGTATACTTTCTAAGAAAATAAATGCAAGCAAAGGTTTCCATGATATTTTGCAACATTAATATTATTTATATTGAAAGAAAAATAAGATAAAACTTTATAATAAAATAAATATTAATAATAAAAAATATAAAATAAGAGAGAAAAAATCGTTTATGTGATAATCATTGTTTACAAGAGTATGTAAGGGGCCTAACATTTTTTTAAAAAATTTAATGTGATCGAAATTATTTTACTTCACAAATAAATTTATTTAAATATAAAGAGCAGCAATACTTATTTGCACTTTAAAGTGATCATTATTCACATGAGCCTAATGTATTTAACCGGTCATGTTTGAGAACAATTATCATCTATATGCAAATTTTGTATTTATAATATTAAAATATTTTTTTAAAATAAACCGTCATATGAATGTAATAAATATTTCTGATTCATTATTAATTTGATGAAGGTTAGGAACAGTTCTAAAAAATAAATATTCAATAGGAAATATTTTTTTGTTAATTTGATATTACTTGATCAATATCTAGCTTTGAATAATAAGCTCCAAACTCTTAATAGGATTCAATTTCATTAAAAAATAGTTTAATTTCTGAACGGGGATCGATTAATGATCAAATGATTCGCTTTCAATACATCGCACCAATTCAATTTCGGAATTCTTTGAATATTTTGTATGAGCATAAAAGAAAGGATATCATATGCAAGCTTCACAAAAATGCAACTAAATTCTAGAAAAAATTGGTAATAGCTTTAAAAAAAATTAAGATACTACTTTTAGAAAGCACAATAATTTATTTTTCCTTCTTTCAAACAATGCATTTAAACGAATACGCTATGGTAAGTTGAGAGAGATTTTATTTCGCAGAATATTGTGTTTGTTTTTGCTTACGAACCTAACCTTACGAATGGATAACTAGTTTTTTTTTCACCACCCCAGTTTTTGCTTCGTGCAATAATAACAATGCTATAAATAACTTTTTTTTTTACTATTTTCGAGCTTGTTTTGCATTTCTCTTAAACCTATTTATTACCAGTATAAAGTGTTTTATTTCTTAAAAAATTTCTTATTTAATAAGAATGTACAGAGATTCAATGACTTGAATAAAAATATCGTTAAAGTGCTTTTTTAAAACAGAATTAATGCGTATTATTTCAAATAAATGGGAGAAAAACTGTTGATAAGAGATGGAACGTTTGAATGAATTTCTATGAAAACTTTAGATGTGTATTTGCTAATCTTCTTAACAATTGTGAAGCTACAATAAAGCGAATTAAGAGGCCATAAAATTGGATTATTCAGATAATTTCTATGTTTTGATAAAATAATATTTATAAAAGTTATAAACAATTTAACGTTTTTTGAAACTCGAATATTATATTTCTTTTTATTTCAACAGCAGTTTCGGAAACCAAGAAAAATAACTAGTTTTTGATTTAACAGTTTTTCATTGCAATTATTTATCTAATAATACTAAAAAGAGTAAATTGTATTAATTTTTCAATATTTTTTATAAGGTATTATTAAAGTGAATAATTATTTTTATAAAAATAAACTGATCGTAATGTTTGCAGCAAGAAGTAAAGATAATTTTCAAAGTGATAATTCTTCTAATAAGTAAAATTCAATGTAAAAAGATTGAAATAAAATACTTTTTTACGTTATAATTTTTTCTACTGTAACTCTTTATATCTGTTTATTTGGCACATTAGTAAGAATATAAAACTTAAAAATAAATTAATTGTTAAATTATTTTGGAATTCAAAAGTCAAATAATTTTGAAAATTATCGATAATTTTCAAAATTTTCCAATGAAGAAAATGTATCCAACTGATAAAATTGTGATTATACCATATTAAAAAAATTCCTGATTTATCTGTGATTTTTGTTTTGTTTCTTTAGTAAATTCTGTTAGAAAATGTTTTAATTATTTAGCTATTATATAAATCAAAACTCCCACATACAACATAAATAGTATACTACTTTTTCTTTGTTGTTAAATTAAACGTTATCTATGTTTTTTATTTGGAAATATGTATACACTGGGCAATCATAATGATATTTTTTAAGTTAGGACATATTATAAACAAAAGATCAATTTTATTATAATATTTTATATTGGCATTTTTTTCCAAATCATTTTAGATCTTTTCACAATATTATTGCTTAGTTTATCTGAAAACTTCTTAATATATATAAATCAATTTTGAAAAAAAATCATCAATAAATAGTTTAAAATCGAAATATGCCAACTTAAATAGACCTCATTTGTTACAATTGTTTCTATGCGATTATAGTAAGATAATATTTATAGGCTAAAATATTATCTGCAACTGTTCATACGTGATGAAAAAAAATCCAAAATGCTTTAAAGGGAAGATTGTTGGACCTAGAAATACCGAATTTAGCATTATTCTGTTTCTTGCGTTGTAGATGCTTGTTAAGAAAGGGTTAAATTTTAAATAAAATATTAATATTTTTCTCAATAACAATGATAATATTTTAGGAAAGCTATTTTTACATTACTCTAAAAACTTTTTAAAAAAACTGTCAGTGATGCCATCTTTATTTCCTTAATAAAATTCGGTATTTTTTTCAAAAATACTTTTATTTATTTTTTAACGTTAACGTTAACGTTTGTTTTAGATACTGAATTATACCCTGGCATCGGCATGTTTTAACAATTTTAAATACAATTTTTGTATAAGCATTATTGCTACGATACAGATAATAGCAAATTTTTTAAATATTAAGTTAACTTTAAAAAAACTTTAAAAATTATTAGTCTACGTTGTTTTAGATTAGAAGTTCAAATCTTCTTAAATTTTTGAGAAGATTATAAAACAGTATTTTATTAGAGTGCAGATGGTATAACAAAAGAAATATGAATATATTTTTTATTAAGATTTAAAATTTATTACATTAATACAACAATTTATTACATTAATGCAAACATTTTTAACGTACACAAATATGCTTAAAAATATTCAAATTAAAAAATGCAATTGTAAACGCTGATTTATTAATATTTAAAGGTATTAATAAGATGATTATTGCAATGTATAATTTATACAATTTTTTATTATACTGATAATTTTTTATAAATATATCAAATAGTTTATTAATACTTTTTCAATATATAATTTTAATAAGTTTAAAATAATGCTACCAAGTCTTTGAATGATCAACTTTCGTATTTTAAATTCTTTAATTATCAAACACTTACAGAAAATTTAATTTTTTCAAGGAAAATGACTGGTAATTTTTTTACACATTTAATTTAAAAAAAAAACGATTTACATTGTTAAAAAGGTTTTTTTTCTTTAACGAATCCTGTGATAGAAAATGTATGTATCAGTTTGTTAATAAGTAATCAATTTTTACGGAAAGGGTAAGTGAAAAATAGAAAAGGTAAACTATGCCAGATTAACTAATTTGATTGATATTAATAAAAAAATTGAAAATGAATAGATTTTGATCAGAATTTATGCGCGAATCGAAGAAAACAGAAAGTTTTGTTTATTTTTTCCACCTTCACTTTTAAAAATTGGAAGGGGAAAAAAAGTAAATTTTGTTAACCATTTAACTGCTTCATTTTTCTTTACTATCTAATAAGATGACACCTTCTATTTAGGGAATATTTTCTTATCTTTATTCAAATGGAAATCCATTGAACACTTGGCTTATGTATTCGGAGTAATTTTAATATTGAATTATAACCATTATAAATGGTTTATTTTTAGCTTACAACTATCAAAATTTGATAAATCGATGTATGTATGGCATTCGGAAAAACAGTTGAGCGGTTAAGAACTTACAACAAAATTAATTGTTTCATTTCATTATGAATTCATTGTGCAGAGGATTTAATAAATAACAAGTAGTTTCAATCGTCAAATTACAAAAATAAGAAACAACATACATGTTTTTTTTTTTTAAATATAAGTTGTCTAATTTAATTTCAGAGACAGAAAAACAATATAAAATTTTTCCTTTAGGCTATAGTAACAACTTTGAATTATATAATAAATAACCTATAATGATAAAGTTTAGTGGAAATCAGTCCTCTTTTTTAAAACGATATTTAGTATAAAATATCAACAAAATAGAAGGATGACTAATAAGTAAATATAGAGTAAAAAGTTAACAAATCGTTGAAAAATTTTAAATAGTTATTCAAAAATATTTAAACATCAAAATGAATTGTTTTGCATTTAATGAAAATATATTTATAGTGGATATTAAAATACAGGTTTTCAAAAATTATTTTGATAATTTCTTTAATTAAATCAATATTATTTTATTGTTATTACATGATTTATTTCTTGAAATGTTCTGTTTATGCTTGTTCTTCCCAATAAAAAATCTAAAAATTCTAATAATTCTAAATCAGAAACATCAACAAAAAACCCCCCTTGTATTTTAACTTTTATAACGCACTCAACTTGGCACATTTTTAATAACACATTTAGAATGACAGATATTACAACATTCGTATTATATTGCATCCGTGTTATTTAATTAGTTAGTTCTAAATTTTCCTGCTACTAAACAAATGAATAAGTAAGAAATGTTAATTTTGAAAGTGGCTATAAAAAAAGAAAATTAACAGGGAATTCAGTATTGAATTTCATTTATAAAATTCTTGTTTATTGTTACTCAAATAAATCTTAACATGTTATACAATTTTATTGCATCTCAATTCAGTTTCAATTCCGAATTTCATATACATTTTTTTCGCAAATAAAAACTGTGATCATTTGAGCTAGTTTGTAAGATTAATTGTAGATTTATTCATAATAATTTCAGCTGCCAGTGAATCGAATTTAGAAATCATGATCTACGCAATTTTATTTATTATTTTCATTTCCAAATCAATAAAGAGCAGCTGAAACATCAATGTAAGTTGTCAGAGCCGTAAGCGTTTTATTAATTTCTTCCTGTTTATCATTTAGGTCTCGAAAATCTTGATTTTTAGTTCAATCTGAATATTAAATCTATTGATATGAAAAGTTTTTTGCTTTTAGAAATTGATGCCCTATCTTATGCAAATCAAGAAAGAGCAGCTGTAACATGCTTGTTATCTTCTAAGCAAGATTTAATTTCCAAAAGCAGATTACTTTTTCATTTTCATTTATCATTAGGTTTTGAAATTTTTTGCTTAAGAATTTATTTATATTTTGAATCAACTAGAAAAAGATTTTTTTTTCTTAAAAAGTCGATAGCTTCTAAACACTAAAAATTAATGTAAATATTATTTCAAGTAAAAAAACCTACTTTTTTCTACTATTTGTACTACTAAAATGTAGTAGCAAAAGGCACTAAATATATAAAAAAATTTAAAAATTAAACATTTTATTAGAGGTTTTGGGGAAATAGTATGCATTTCTTTGAATAAAAGGAAACGATAGAAAAACAATGAAATTTTTTCCAAGGGAAAGCTTAATAGTAAACTTCAGTAATGGCGTCAATCACTAATTTCCGTTTAATCCGAAAGAAAATAAAACACAAAATAGCTCAAAAAATAACATTCAAATTTTATTTAATAACAATTAAAATATGTTACGGCTTATCTCATATATATATATATAATTTTTTACATATTTTTGTTTGTTTGTTTCCAAGAAAATAATCCTTTGTATAATACTGAAAATTCTTTTTTAAATAATGGAATGGATTTCGCGCATATTTCATTTTACATATTTTTAATAGACTTCCTATAGTTTCTTATTTTAGTAGAATAAACTTAAATGAAGACTGTAAATGAGAAAAACAATAACAGTAGATTGTAAACATTATTTGAATATAAATTATATTCAGGCAAAAAAGGCTGTAACGAACAAAATATTAAACCAACTCTTGGCAATTTTATAGAAATTATGTGAATTTTTTAATCTCTGCGGATCACATTTTTTCTAAACAACAACAATAAAAAACTTCATGTTTTAAACGTGAATGTTTACACATTTGAATTGACGCGCTCAGCTCGAACTATAATTGAGACAGTGTAATGATTGTATTTTTTTTTTTTTTTTTTTTTTTTCAAATTGCATTTTTTTCGCTTTTAGATTGAGCGTAACAATTTTTATTCTTAAACTCAAAAATCGTTAAAATAAATTATTATAATGTCCAAATTCTGTACAATTAAAAAATTATCTCCACAAAAAATAATAAATCGCATTTAAATGATTGAAATTATCGCCTGCAAACTAGGGAATATCCGTTCGTTCTAACTCCAAGCTCACGCTTCCAGAATCGGAGGATGATGCCATCCAGATAAAAGTGAAAGTAATTCTTAACCCTTTTCCTGCTTAAGACAACCCTTTCAAAAAACTGCCTTCTTCGTCTGGCATCGCAACCTCTTCCGACGACAGCTACAAGACAGAGCGGAAAAGACATCACAAAGAAGAACGAAAAAACAAAGACAACATCCTTCCCTTTTCTGAATGCTAGGATTCATTCCCACACCACCTTTTTCCCCTAGAAACCTTCACACCACTAACACACAATCCTAGATCTTAGACCTCCCCCCTTCCCCTTCATTTTTTTGTCATGTTGCTATTTTAATAACAGTAAAAAGGGTCGAAAACCTTACCTCCATTTTTCCCGCCTTCTCTTATTCTTGGCAGACGATTTTCAGCAGGAAGGTCGTCGCTGCGTCGCATCCAATAGCGGATGGAAAGATGTAAAAAAAATAAATAAATCGTTTGATACACTGCATCCTTCATCCCTTTTTTCCTTCCCCAGGATCGGAGTCGTGACGTCACAGAATTCTCTTTATTTTCATTGGCGATCCCGATCAAAAATCTGATCCGTGTTCTTTTTTTTTTTTATCGGCGCGATGCGCGCGCTGCATTTGTTGCTGTGGGATCAAAGGGGTTGTGGAGGGTTTTTTTCGGAAAGGGGAGGGGTTGGGGTTGCGCAAAAGGGTTTGGTGTCGTTGACTTTTTAGGAAGGCGGGGGGCCTAGTTCTTTTAGGGGTCAGGGGCAAGGCGGATGTAGATGAAAAGGCCGGATGCTAAGTATAATGCTGGAGGAAAGGGGTTAACTAATCATTGGTATAGGCGCAACGTATGATACCTGCGAAAATGATCGAAAATTCATGAGGGGCACTTATTGTCAATCTTTTCCCCCGTTTTCGCTGAAAAATAAATTCATGTAAAGGAAGAATATCTGGTTTACCATCTCCAAAATGAAAGTAACAAGGAATAGTTATTATAATGCTAGTCCTAATAATTATATAAAACAACGATTTATCATCTCGCAGTAAAATAAAAGTTACAGTCAAGGTCTAATTTTAAAAGCACTTAAATTTAACCCCCAAGTGGAGATTGTATTAGAATTATAACACGAATGTTTTTTTTTTCTATATATAAAAAAAAATCCTTGTATTAAAACATTCTTGAAGCGTGTTGTTAAAAATAATTGGGCTAAAAGTTCTAGATTTTTATCCAAAAACGACCTGAGAATTTAAGTTCTTTCATGAGTAATATCCTTAATGTAATAACTAATTTTGTATAAATTATTGTAATACACACAGTCTTTATGATACATCGCTCCATTTGATTGACTGCCCGTGAGGTCTGAATCATTTGCCATCACTTGAAATTTTCTTTTTCCAGTTCTTTTAGACACCGTTTAAGTAGCCAACAAGTTATATAAAAAATATTTAAAGTCAATTCGTACTTAGATCAACAAAGAAAATTTTATTTTAGTTACTTTTTATTAAATAATTAAAATCAATATGAATGATTTATCAAAAAATATTGATATTTCTCAATAATTGAACTCGCATTCTTCACCTTCACGGAAAAAATACTGAAATCCTCGCATTTTACCGATTGAGCTACTGCCTGTCGATTTCAACTGTCATTACAAACTGCCAAAACTCTATTTAAAGTATTAAAAATTAATTAAATTTAATTAATGTATTAATATTTGGAAAAAAAACTATATTAACATCAATTGCCATCCACTAAGAGTTTAAAAAATTCATATGACTTGAGTGGATGAATAAAAAGTATTTTATAATCGATTGAAAATTTGAACAAGATATATAAATATATAGGGAGAGTGAAAAATAATAGTAGGAATTGAATGAGAGAAATCCAAAAGGTACAAACCAAAAATGTCGAAAAACATTTTCTAAAGAATTTATGGAAATGAAAGAAAAAATTACAGAGGGAAAAAAATTCAATAGAACTAAAAATATAAAATTTTAAACTTTAAATTGATATTAAAGTGTTTAATAATACAAATAAGCAGATGGATAAATAGTCTACATTTTTACGGATACGGATTCGGACTAAAATGTTATTTACATCTTTTACTGGTCATATCAAATTTTATCAAATTAACAACTTTGATAGACTATGCATCTTTACAATTGGTTTTGTAGTTGCTGACATTTTGAAGCAATGTTCACAAAAACATAAAGAAATAAATATTCTTCATAAATTTTGTTCATATTTGAATAAAGGTCTGTAACACAAAAAACATACCAAAATTTCATTCAACTGGCTTATTTCATTTATGTACTATTGTTTTGACATAAAGTAGACGGTCAAATAGACTCTGATGTAAATCAAAAAATGCTTTTTTTAGATCGAAAGAGAAAGATTTATCAAAATTTCATTCACACATTTTTTAACCCTTAGTAGCCTGATTTACGAAAGTGATTTATTTTTAATATTACTGTGTTTGCTTGAAAATAAAACAATAATGACATTTGATTTTTATTTAAATTTCGTTGGAAAGAATATTATACAACAGTAAAATACGTACAGCCAACCTATAAAAAAAACTAATAGTAATGTGAGCATTCGGTTTAAAAGATTGGTATCAAAATTGATACTCTAGGTTATTAAGGGTTAATAGTTACAATGATTCCTTTTTTGAATAATTTGTATGCTAGAAACGATAAACGATTTTCAAACATTTTACGTCAATTGACCTGTTTATCAAATAAAGAATTTTTTACGCTGAGCAGATATAGAAAGAAATATTTTAAAAACGTTTCTTCATTCTGCTTTATTAAAACAGATATATCTAATTATAAATACTTTGAATGATTTCCCTAATTAAGGAATTTAATGATGGAGAAATATATACTGATTTAATGTAAGCCTTATTCTTTTACGAAAAATTCGTAAATGTTTTAATGTTAAAATGCTTTAGTAATTGCTTATGTAAACATTAATATAAAAAGATTAAAAGGAAATCTGCTATACATATTTCAATGCATCATGTCAGAATATCATTTATTGAACGGCCAAGCACCACGTGCTCGTGCGAGTTAAATTATATTTTTATTCATTTTAATGGTTTCATTGAATGAGTCATTTTAGTATCGCAAACGATCCAAAAAAATTTGTCTCGCATTGATTGTTTAAAAAAATATATCACATTTCCTATTTATTTCATTTCATACAATCGCGTACTCAAAATGACATTTTTCTGGGCTTTATTTTCTGTAGTCATTAACATTTTTTTTTTAAATCAGAGCTTTTGTAAAGGCAATGACATCACTTTATTAAAAGCAGATTTTTTTGAGACGCTCGTGCGGATAATAAAACTTATATTTTTCGTCTATGCATTTTGGTTCACGCCAGAAAACTTCATGCCCAAAATAGTATCATGTGCTGACATGAAAATAATAAAAATAATCACATATATAAAAAGTAATCGTTAGTTTTATCATGAAATTTTTTGGATAAAAATGAAATAAAGTAATTGAAAATTCTTTCAAAGTACTTATTCAAAACTTAAAAGATTAAACTAACAAGAAATATAGTAACTTTTGCCCTTTTTTCACAAAGTTTTTATACAGAAACTGTAATCAATATCTTATATTATTCAATTTTTAATTTTATGCTTTTAAATTAAAGAAAAGGCATTTTTCAAATCCAAATTTATTTTCAAAAGACTCTATCATTCTTCCTACATGGATTTTGAAAATAATATTCTTTTTAAATTTTAATCCAACTAAAGAATTTTTAACCATTTTATTCTGAATTAAAGTATTCTAATGAAATAAAAAATCCTTATCAAAAATACGTGAAGGGAAAAAACGCCTAACTGGAAAAAGTAATAAAGGTTAAGTAATTTTCTAAAGTAATTAATCTAAAAATTATTAGAAATAATTAAATTCACTACAAAATTATTACGCATTTAATTTTTTAATGGCAGTATAATAATTGTACCCATATTTTACTTTTTTTTCTATAAAAAAGCACTTAATATTTTTTCTAAAATATTTTGGCTAAAAATCTATTAAGATTAACAATTTTAAATCCTCATTCAAACTATTTGCATGCTTTTTTCAATTATAAAAGTAATGTTGATTGAGTCCTGATTTTTAATGCTTTATTGTGTATAACACATCAATATAAGAAGAAAAAGTAAAGCATTGTATGCATTAAAGCTTGATACTAAATTTCATTCGTATAATATAGCGTTTCTTTTGTATAGGCTTCTAGAAAATGATAATCTTTTAGAAATACAGAATTACTCTGTTAATATTTTATCATTGAACTCTATAACATCAGTTTTCAAGAATAATATAAATTTTGATTCTCCTAAAATGATATCAAAATTTAATAAAATAATTAAAATTCTGTTCTAAAATGCAAGAAATAAACTATACCATTTCCATTATAAAAATTGTATTGGTATTTTTTTCATATTTTAAAATATTTTAAGTAAATATTAGGTAATATAATATGTTTTGATAGTTATAAATCTATCGTCTTCACTTTCCTATTTGTGAACTATGCAGATATTAAACAGAATTCTTCTTTAACTTTCAGCAGTGGAAGAAAATATCGCAGTTTAAATATTTGATAAAGCAATGAAAATAAGTTGAGTTTAAGGGTAATATGAATTCCATTATTGGAAATCAGGGAAAAAAATTTTAATTGCTAATATCCCGGGTACATTTATCAGACTCTTATATATATATAATTAAATAGACAATTTTTTACTGTGAAAAAAAATCCTGCATAATTTTGAAAAAAAAAAAACACTCCTAATCGCACATTTTTATTTTTCAAGATATATATAAATATGTGTGTGTGTGTATTAAATTTGGTAGGTGTAGTTCAAAAATTACTGGTCTGTAGAACGCCAGCATACATACATAAACACAAGACATTTGTCTTCACTATCAGCAGGAATATAGACAAATCAATCTTGAACTAGCATAGGCCACAATGTTTTGGATTAATCTTTTGAATCTCTTAAAAAAGTTTCCTACCATAAGAAGGATGGATATTAGTTTAATTCATAATTTTAAAAAAAAATTGAAGTGTGTTTTACTTTTAACATTTTTTGCTTAGTTCTAAACTTGGTGATCATATAAATATTAACTTTTATAATTATAATTTTTTTTATTTCTATACCTAATTACAAGTTTTTATGGCATAATATTATAGGGCACTTAATAATATATCTCAATTTATATTTTATAAAATCTAATTCTGAAAATAAATTTATGGATATTTTTGATAAATTTGGAAATAAGATGTACCTTTTGTAGAATTAAAAAAAATTCTTCTAATTTTGGTAATAAATTGTACCTAATGCATAAATAAAAAATTTTCTTCTTTTTAGTTTTGGAAATAAACTTATTGATATTCTTAATAAATTTAAAAATAAGATGTACCTAATAATATAGAATTTACAACTTTTTTCCTAATTCAGGAAATAAGTTTATAGATATTCTTGATAAATTTATAAATGAGTTGTATCTAATGTAGAATTAACAATTTTTCTTCGCCTAATTTTGGAAATA
>JAOUZG010022949.1:1414951-1429176 GCA_026289955.1 Argiope argentata
TATCTAATGTAGAATTAACAATTTTTCTTCGCCTAATTTTGGAAATAAGTTTATAGATATTGATAAATTTGAAAATAAAATGTACCTATTGTAAAATTTACTGTTTCACTTCTTCTAATTTTGGAAATAAGTTTATAGATATTGATACATTTGGAAATAAGATGCACTTATACAAAATTTACAGTTTTTCCCCTAATTCAGGAAATAAGTGTATAGATATTGATAAATATGGAAATAATATGTACCTAATACAAAATTTAGAGTTTTTTTCCTAATTCAGGAAACAAGTTTATAGATATTCTGGATAAATTTGGAAATAAGTTGTATCTAATGCAGAATTAACAATTTTTCTTCGCCTAATTTTGGAAATAAGTTTATAGATATTGATAAATTTGAGAATATGATGCACCTAATGCAAGATTTAAATTTTTTTTCCTAATTCAGGAAATAAGTTTATTGATTTTCTTGTTAAATTTTGAAATAAGATAAACCTAATATAAAATTTACATTTTTTTTCTAATTCGGGAAATAAATTTATAGTTTAAATTTGGTTGGTATAAGTTTAAATTTGGAAATAAGTTGTGCCTAATACAGAATTAAAATTTTTCTTCTCCTAATTTTGGAAATAAGTTGTACTTAATGCAGAATTGTTGATTTTTCTTCTAATTTTGGAAATAAGTTTATAGATATTTTAGATAAACTTGGAAATAAGATATACCTAATAATATAGAAATTACAATTTTTTTTCCTAATTCAAGAAATAAGTTCATATTCTTGGTAAATTTGGAAATAAGATGTACCTAATGGAGAATTTTCAATTTTTTTTTTTGTTATAAATAAGAAAATTGTACATTAATAAGATAATTGTGAACCACCATGAGAAAAATGCTTCTGAAATTGAAAATTACCTTTCTTATAAATAAAAAAATAAGCTTGAAAATAAATATAGAGATAAATAAGTTATCCGCATCAAAACTTGAGAGAAAGATACTTCCCAGAAGGAAAAATTCAGTAAATCAAGAGACCGTTACGTCCCATCTGTTCTTCCTCCGGAGAGAGAGAGAAAAAAAAATCGTTACCTTCAACCCTACTCGGACGTCGAACTTTTGCATCTTTCTGCCCAAAAAAATCCCAACCCTCTCTCTCCGCATAAATAGTAACGGCAGCACAGAAAATGGGAATACACGTATAGGAAAAAAAGGCATCCGCGCAGTGAGTTTCCTGTCTTTAAAAACTACATTTCGTCGTTTGAGAACTGTGCTGGGCTGCGCAGAGACGGGCTACCCTTTTTCCGCTACCGATTTTTTTATTCGAAACTCAACCCCTTTATGTTGGGTCCATAACCCCTTCTCTCCGTGGGACAAATGCTTTTTTATGCAACTTTTTATTCCCTCCTCAACCAACTGCACAGCAACAGGGAATTGGCAGAAAAGGGGGGGGGGAGGTAATGTTTTAAAATAAGGGAAAACCGGAGTGCATCCCCCCTGCCTCCTCTCGATCTCTCTCTCTTTTTTTCATACGTAATTTTTCTGCTTGAAATCTGTGTGTGCGCGTTTGGGTCGTTCAACTTCCCCAAACGGTGAGAATCTGCAGGCCATATGTGTCAGTAGTCTGGGGCTCAGCAGCGTGTCTGTGAGATGCAACCCTTTTTTCAACCCCTTGCTAACCAGGATGTAAAAATTTTTCCTACGAGGCTGGGGATTTATCCCTATTTTAGGGAAAGAGATGATATGTACGAAATGATATTTTTATTATTGAAAACTATAAAAACAAGTAATCTTTATTTATAATAAAGCACGATGTGTGTGTCTGTTGGCGATGTACAGGCCAGACCTTTCGACCTACAGCTACCAAATTTGGTATATATATACCTTGGGTGCCGGGAATATGCACCTCGGAGCCCTTTTTGAATTTTTAATTACAATTTTAATTAATTAAAAAATAAGCCAAATTTTGACGTTTTTCTTCGCCATAACTTCTGAAAATATTACAGCACAAAATTGATTTTTTTGCATCACGTTAAAGCTAAAAAAATTAGCTTTCCAATGATATTAATGTTTTGACCTACGAATTAAAACTCTATTTTTAATGAATTTTTAGACATTTAATTTAATCGTTTTTTTTTCAACAATTTATTTCGCAAAAATAAAATAAAAATATAATTTTATCTTCTCTAGGATCTCAAATAAAATAAATAAAAGTATAAAATAAAGATTAAAATAAAGTCTGCCATGCATATTTCAATGTATCATGCCAGAACGTCATTTATTGAACGGCCAAGCACCACGTGCTCGTGCACGTTAAATTATATTTTTATTCATTTTGATCGTTTCATTTGAATGAGTCACTTTAGTACTGCAAGCGATCCAAAAAACTTTGCCTCGCATTTATTGTTTATAAAAATATCGCATTTCCTATTTATTTCATTTCGTATAATCGCGTGCTCAAATGACATTTTTCAAAGTTTCCTTTGCAGTAATCATTAACTCATTTTTTAAAAAATCAGAGCTTTTGCAAAGCCGATAGCAACGTGTTATTGAAAGCTTTTCTTTTGAGATGCTCGTGCAGATAATAAAATTACAATTTGCCGCCTACGGATATTTGATGACGCCCCAAACATCATTTATAAAATAACATTATATTCTGACACGATAAAAAATTAAATAATTTCCTAGTTAGGTCAGCAAAGAAAATTTTTATTTTAGTAACTTTTTATTAAATAATTATGATTTATATAAATAATTGATTATTTATAAAAACCAAAAAATTTTCAATCAAAAAATCATTGATTTTTGCAAAGATTGAATTCTTATTCTTCACGTGAAATTCTTCCCCCTTAACGTGAAAAATACTGAAATCCTCGCATTTTACCGATTGAGCTACTGACTGCTAAACTCAATTTTCATTAAAAGCTGCTAAAACTCTATTTAAAGTATTACAAATTGATTAAATTTAATTAATGAATTAAAACGAATTTTTAAAATTTTTGCTAAGCTATAAAATTTCACTACGTGTGCATACATTTAATAACGGCAAAACCAACTAATCTTATTTGTTTGTAAGATAACTTTTTTACATGAATTTGATAAATGTAATGAAAACTAATATTTTATTTTTTTAGATAATTTCCTCCAAAAAATTTCCTTTGATTAAAGGAAATTATTCAGTTAATCAGAAAGTTGATATTTTTTCAAATATTTTGTGATAATAATGTTAGCCTCATGAAAATTCTACATTTCGCGTTTATAAAAAATGAACTCAACATGCCAGAAAATGGCAACTATTTTTTATAAATATTTGTTGAATATTTTTTGTGGGTTATTCATTCCAGGAATGCTGAATTATCTATTGAAAATACATTGAGGGATTACATTTTGTTAGATATTAGGTTGGGGGAAAAGAAATACATTATTATTTTACAGCCATCTACTGAGAAAATAAAGGATTTCTTTTCCATTATTTTCAAAAATTCCATATGGAAAAAATCCATTATTTTCTCGGTAAAAGGATGTAAAATAATAATGGATTTCTTTTTCCAAAACCTAACACTAAAGCAAAAATCTTTGTAAAAAGACTTCTATATATATAATTACTCAAGAAGGGTTATTATAAGAAAATTACTGTAACAATCATAATCTGTTCTATTATTTAAAACTAACTTTTCAAGGCATTTTTTAATTTTATTAATATCTTTTGATATTTTAACCATAATTGAAATTCCTAGCCTGAAATCTTGAAGGATTGCTTATCTTTTACTATTTTCTTATGAACCACCAATAATATTACTGAAACAATTGGTGTACATAATTGCATTCATATTGTGTTTGCAGAATATAATTTTCAAAAAAAAGACGCTATCTTGATAAAATACTTGGTAAACTAAAATGCACAGGTAATTCCTTTTCCAACCTCATAAAAATTTTAAAGAATCTGATAAGTTTCTTGAATAGCTCAAATATAATTTTAAATTCGTGCTTAAATATTTTTAAAATTGAGTCTACGCAACTTTTACATTCATATTGTATTGATACTTAGTTTGGTGAATTGCAAACTGTGCGTATTACAGAAGTTACTTTATGTTCATTTTCATCATCATCAATAATTATTATTAAACCAGAATTAGAAGTAAATTTATATAGTTATATTATGGGATAAATCAAGTACATGCCTTTTACTATATATCAACTGCTTCCTATTGTGATTTGCAATTTCATTAGCAGAAACTTGATTTTTTTATATGTGGAAACAATGATTTTAAAATGAGTTTAAACCGTCTAACTACAACTGTTGTATATTTATTGCCATACATCTATTGTTTAGAAATTTTACTTCTGCAAAATTTCTATGTACATGATACATTCTTTGGAAGACTGTATTTAGTTTTTAAACATATATCCTAATTAATTTTATAAATTTTATTATTATAGTTTTAATCTTTATTTATTTAATATATTACCATTTAAGGAGTAAATAAAATGCCTATCCATCTTTTTGTAATTATTCATGGATTATAATACTTAACTGATTGGATTAGACAGGAAGAAAGGGAACTCGTTTTCCCTTATAGTTTAGGTAACTAACCATTGATTTCACAACTCTTTCACTTCCCTGCAAAATTTCCCTTTCATAGGGATTTCACGCCCCTCTTTTCCAAAAGGGGAAACACCTGGCATTGTCGGAAGCCTTTTCATTTCCAGTCGTACCAATGACCGATATATGGTGGAATTCTGGGGTACGTAACCCTTAATCTACCACCCCTACGCTCTCCCTATTCTTTTTTAGTTACCCCTTTGTAGCGTAACCCTATCGTTTTTTAAACTCTCTATACAGGAAGAGGCTCTCGAAAAAAAGGGGCGCCCTAGCCTCAGGGTCCATGACCCATCAGACGATTTTTTCCTTCCCCTCTGCTACCCCAAGTGTTCTCCCTTGCTCCTCGGGAGTGTTTTTTGAAAGAGGGGTGAAAAAAATCACTATTTCCTTTCTTTTGTTGTGTAGTATAAATATTAGAATGGTTAAAAGGGGTTTTTTTAAGTGGACGGGGGGGGGGGTTTTAAAAAAGGAAAATTTTTTTTGGGGGAAAAGGGTTTTTTTTTTTTTTTTTTTTTTTTTTTTCCAGTGGTGGACATTTTTGAAACTTCCTATCTGCTGTGGGTTGATGTCCCCAGGTGGAAGTTTCAAGACGTTTTTATTTGTTTAATTGTTTCGCGATCGTCTTCCGATATCTCAGAGGTAGGTAGGTACACGTGGTTTTTCAGAAGAAGTTTTGCAGTTGGAGTTCATCTCGTGTCTTGGGACGGCTCCTCGTACAGTGTCTGTCTTCTGCAGGTAGGATTTTGAACTTATTTTTATTTTTGGTATAAATGCAAATCGTGCAAAATCTTTTTAATTTTTTAGAGTAAAACTTTTAATTATAAATAATTTATTTATCATTGTAGATTCTCAGCATAGAGACTAGAGTTAAAAAATGTTGTTTTTGTCACTACAAATAGATTACATTGTCTTTGATGACAAAATTTTTAGGCCAGAAATTTTTTTTACGTATATAAAGTGGTGCCTCCTTTAAGGTTTCAATACTTATTATTCCGATACATTTATATTTTTACTATTTTTTATCATAAAACTAACTTTTATAGTAGGTATAAATAATATGGATATAGGTAGATATGTATAATATATAAACAATATATATAAACTGTCATATATAGTATTTTTTCTCATATATTAAGTTACCGCGCAAAATAAAGTTTCCTTTCAAGTAAGGTGTTAAGGTTTATAAATATTTCATATAACAAAAATATCTAGAATCAAAATAGGTAACTCAGGAATTCTTTTTTTTATTTTTAAAGAATATGCGAATAAATTATATTTTTGACAAAGTAATTCGATTTTTAATTCTTTTCGACACATCAAATCTTTGTAAATTTGGATTTCTCAATCGTGCTTTTCATTAAAAAGAAAATATGAGACGGTTAAAACTGCTCCCTGATTTGCGTATAAAATTAATGGATATTGTAAAGCTGGATGTATCAAAATCGACTTTACAGGGAAACAATCCCTGTTTTCGCTTAATTTTCTAGAAAATCCTGAAATCCTAAAAAATCTAATACTAATCTTAAAAATACATTATTTAATATATATCGTTGTTCAGTACTTATTATAACATGTTATACACTTGTTTTGCATTATGTTTATATTCGCTAATAAAATTGAATTGCAGGTTCTTTTAAAATTTGAATAAAAACATTCCATTTGAGATGCATTGGTTTTTAATAAGAATATTTATTTTGATGGTAAATGTATTTTAAATTTTTACTTATATGTATTAAATTTAAGGCATCCATCTTTAAATGGGGGCTCTTTTTTTAAATAATGATATTTGAAGAAATATTTTTCTTTTTTCAAACTGATCATTATACATAACCTTAACTTGTCGTACAAAAATAGTTTATAATTCAATTATTCGGTTTTTAAAAAAATTGAGAAAAATTAGAATTTTTTTTACTCTAAATTTTGATATTTTAAAAACATTTTCAATAAGTATAAATAATTAGATGTATATCAATGTATGAAATCATTGGTGTGTTTGCTTGGAATGAAGTAAGTCTAGGAATAACTCAAAATTGTACAATTAATAAAAATGTTTACGTAAAATCATAGATTTTAGTGAAATTTTTTCAAAGCTTAAAAGACACATAATTGAACATTTTTTTTCTTTTTACTTATATCTTATATACCTTATATATTTTCCTGTATACTTGGTTCAATGCCTTGGCAATATTACAGACTAATTGTACTCAAAATTTCAGTCTGATATTATTAATAATATTTTAGTAATTTTTTTTTTTTTTTGAAAAAATGAAATTTTTGGTGAACTACATTTTGAGAGAAATGGTTTTAAAGTTTTTGTTCTTAATCTGCGATAAGATGAAAAATGAAGTTTTTTCGAGTCTTCTTATATTGATAGATTATTCTTTTTTTTTCCTTTTAACACATTTTTTAAAAATTTTCAATCTTGGAAAAAAAATTCTTTAACTTTTCCCATTTAATAAATATTGTGATTTGCTACGCTGTTGGTATCATGGGATTTCATTGCTTCTTCAGATTTAAAAAAGTATTTAATAAACCTAGAAATGCTGTTATCAATTAATATTTGTCATAAGAACTATTTCAAGGTTATTTCCAGATCTTTATTGTCAGGAGTTATTGCACCAAATAAAAATTGAGATTTTTTTGTGAATCTGAATTATTTATATATGCAATAGTGCCATCAAAAACTAAGAAATTAACACTCAAAATATTCCAAAATAGTATCTAGTATATGGTAAAAGCAATAAAATAAGAAAAACACACACATTAATTTTAAAACAATATAAAAAATTTTTAAGCATTTAATAGTATTTACTCCACTTTATGTTAAAAACTCAGTGGTTTCTTTGATAAATTCGAATTCATTTTGTTCGTCAAACACTAGTGAATAAATATTCAGGATGCTTATTTCGCAGTGTTATATTCAATATTCGCAAACATGACAGATATCTATTAGAGATTTTTTAAATTAAAAACTACCTGCGAAACAATACGCACATGCACCAATAACTGCAACACCTACTAATTTTTTTAGCATAATTTTTTAAATTTGTGAATTATATCGAAAATATCTATGTATGAATACCTGTCGGCATATTAAAATATATAATTTCATCTCAAGTTATACGCTATGATTTTACCATTATTATGATACATTTTAATTATTTTTCTCTTTTCCATATTATAATATACTAGTAATATTTAACAAAATCTTTTAAATTATTATTTTTATAGGATTTTGTATTGGTTTATTGATAGCTTTAAATTTGAAGAAATCAAATTTTTTTCCTTTCTTAAAATTTTTATTATGTTTTTTAATACATTTTTTGGTGAAAGCCTTTTGAAAGATGTGGAAATGATGTGAATATATTATTATAGATCGTCCTTAAATGTAGGATTTTTTTTCCTCTGATGCTCATAGCTCTGATGATATCTAGCAAAACAGAATTGAAAACCGTAAATAAATAAAGAAAAGAAAAATTAATTTATTTATTGTTTAATAAAATGAATTTGTCCATTACTTTTGAAATTAAATTGATTCTTTGTATTTTGGAAAAAGTTTATCCCAACTTTGGCAGGAGTGTAAAGGTTTCGGGCCTTTTTTTATTAAAAGAAATTAATTTTGTTATTAATTTCACAAACCTTTAAGACTGGCATTAAGGCAATGATTCATTAGTTTTGAGTTAAATGTCGGTTGATTATTAATATTTAATGAAAGTATTAATTATAAAAGTAACTACTTTATATTAATAAATATCATATAGGGAAGAATTAAAATGTATATGATATTGAAATCTATTAGTCATAATGCGAAATCATTGATAAATGTGAGTTGTTATATAAACATTTTAAATGTAAGGAATTTTGCAAAAAAAAATTATTATATAGAAATCGTTTTCTACTGCAACAATTTTATTTTTCTTTAAGCAAAACCTAACCGTAGTCTTAACATTTCAAGAATTTTTCAAAAAATTGCAGATATGTACTAATTGTTTGCAGAAAATTAATTTTTCCCGTAAGTTATTAATAAATTTTATTATTTTTAATTTAGTGTCACATAACGTTACTAAAACGTCTATACAGTTTTTAATGTGAGAAATTTTATTTAAAAATATTGTAATTTACGAATTGCCTTCATCGTCTATAATTTTAGTTTTTTAAAATTAAAATAAGAACATTACCCAGCAATTGTAAAGTCTGAAAAATTACAGAATTATACCAAACAATTATTTAAAAAAACAGAAAGCTAATTTTTTCCCAAATGTTATAATAATTTTGTTCTATTTAATTAATTTTCACAAATCTTCACTAAAACCTTCCTTATATTTCGCAATAATTTTGTGCAAAATTAGTAGAAATTAAGTACCTTGTTTTTCTTCTGTGTAACAATATTCATTCTTACCACTAATATTTATATTTATAAACATATGACAAATATCAAAACCAACTACATTTTTGGTATTAATAAAACTGTAGTATAGAATGTTCTTATATATATTAATAAGACTAAATAGGAATATAAGGTTAGCAGAAACATTACCAAAAAGTTTAACATAACATTTGATTGTTAAAGTCTTATTTAATGATACGAATTCATGTATATGATATTATATGAGAATCCGGTATATTGTATAATATAAAGAAAATAAAAAAGAATATAAATACTTTTTTCATAAAATGTGAGTGTTTTAGCTCTATTATTTGTTATTATTTATAATATTATTGTTAATAGCATATTTACAATGTATTGATCGTTTTTTTAATTTGCATTTTTTATTATCTA
Organism: Argiope argentata; assembly: GCA_026289955.1. Classification (NCBI taxonomy): domain Eukaryota; kingdom Metazoa; phylum Arthropoda; class Arachnida; order Araneae; family Araneidae; genus Argiope; species Argiope argentata. The sequence goes on from JAOUZG010022949.1 coordinate 1,424,322, forward strand.
ATATACAATTATATTGTATTATATATACATAAAAAATCATTTGTTGCGAATATTCTATTTTTGAAAATGTTATCAGTAATTTTTCCTCGCCGCTTATACCACCGTAAAATTAATATGCATGCTTTAATTTTTACCCTAGTAATTATAAGACTTAAACACTCTAAAAATGGACCCAAAAGAATCCTAATTTTTTGATGGAGGGGGGGGAATGCATTTTAGAGGATTTTTTCAAATATACCAAAATCGAATTATTTTTAAAACTAAAGGGAAATAAATATAATCAATATTAAAAGTAGATAAAGGCGTTTAAAATTAAGCTTTTTTGTATTGATTCGTCGGCTGAATGTGTAGTGGCTGATGTTTGACTATTTTAGAGTTTCAATTTGTTCAAATCAAATCGTTTAAATTGCATGCACAAAAAACAATACCTTTAGAATTATTCGAAAGAAAATTGTTCGTCTTTTCTTTTTTGTGAATACTTCCTAAATCTTCTGTGTTCTAATACAAACTTTTTCAACAATTTATTCCTCAACTTCACGTCTATCTATAACAACAACAAATTTTTTTAATGAAATATGCTTTGCACGTTTCAATGTGTCATGTCAGAACATCATTTCTTGAACGGCCAAGCACCACGTGCTCGTGCGAGTTGAATTATATTTTAATTCATTTTCATTGAATGAGTCACTTTAGTATTGCAAATGATCCAAACAAACTTTGTCTCGCATTGATTGTTTAAAAAAATATCCCATTTCCTATTCATTTCATCTCGTATCATCACGTGCTCAAAATGACATCTTTCTAGGTTTTATTCGCTGTAGTCATTAACTTATTTTTAAAAAAAATTTAGAGCTTTTGTAAATGTGACGGCAATGCGTTATTAAATGCTGATTTTTTTTTTTGGAGATGCCTGTGCAGATAATAAAATTTCAATTTTTCACCTACGGATTTTCGTTGACGCCAAAAACCTCATCCCAAAAGTAACATCATATTTTAAAATGATAAAAATTCATACTGCGAAATATTATTGAGTAGTGCATCCAAATATCCCGACTGGTCGCTCTATAAACAGAGAGAGAATTCGGTATGAATGAAAATAGAAAAATGCAAATTTTCTGTAATATTGCTCTTTTATAGTAATTTATTTTTAGACTTTATATTTTTTCAGAGAATGTGAATTCGAACGAAATGTGAGTAAAATAAGGAACTAGCCTCATGCAAATATGCTTATTACTACTAAATTATCTAATTACTTTTTACTAATTTTTTGTGTTTCTGTACAAAGGATATTTCTTTGTATGTTTTATAATGTTCAGCCAGTTTTATTATTATTTTTTTATTTTTATAAAGATTCATTTTCAGATTCTTTTTGTGACAAAACTGGATACAAAATAATTAAAAATTAAAAATATTAAGAAGTAATTATTTATATGCGATATAACATAAAATAAAGAGTTCCTTTTTGCTGAAAAATAGTAAAAAAAAGGGGGAATACACCGTTGTAATTGAAAAAAGGAAGTAAAATTAATTAATGTCGAATAGACAGCAGTGTATATTTAATATATTATTTTCAAAACAATTCCGTACCTTAAATAGAAACCAAACCTTGTTTTCTCAATTAATTTCGAGTTTCTGAAGTAATTAGGAAAATACCACAGTAGTTAAATATGATTTTGTATTTGATGCTTAATTATTGATTAATTAGTTTAAAGAAAAAAGAAATTTTTAATGAACATTGTGAAACATTATTATAAAAAATAGACTTGTTTTCCATCTAATGGAAAAGAGTCAAAGGAAATGTCTGCAAAATTCATTAGGAAGGTTTTTGCGGATGAGGCTAATTAATTAATTAATTTGAAAATACGAAATATATTATGTTTCATTGTAGAACATGATTATACACGTATAAAAATATAGACAAATGTAGACAAAAAATATAGATTATAGTTAGAAATATACACATTTCATATGAATCTCTTAAACTATATAATAAAATTGGCAAAATCTGAAAAAAATCATCCCTAACAATCCCAATTGAACCTATTTATGGCAATCGATACAAATAACTGTGGGAATTATTTTCGAGACAATTGGACTGATTTATAATTTCCTACGGCCAACTTTCATTGCATCTTGAACGCTAAGGGATCAAAGCAGAAATTCGATTATTTTACGTGACGTCAGAGTCTCGTGATGACAGACAGACTTAAACAGCTAACCAGAGCTTAATTATTTGCAGACTGTAACCGCCCAAGAAAATTGGGATGGACAAGAGGGAAACCACTGAAAGATTTTAATGTTCCATGATGGTTGAAATTTCCGGTATAAAGAGAAATGCTCAACTCATATGAGGCTGGTTGAAATGAGACCTTTTGTTGCCATTTCCGCTTTTGCTTCTTTTCCTAGAGACTGTCTGCAAATAACTCCTACTGTTTATTATCATGTCAGAACATGATGTTGTTTTGGGGATGAGCTTTTTGGCGTCAACAAAAATCCGTAGGTGAAAAATTGAAATTTTATTATCTGCACGAGCATCTCAAAAAATCAACTCTTAATAACGCATTGCCATCACCTTTACAAAAGCTCTGATTTTTAAAAAAGTAAGTTAATGATTACAGCAAATAAAACCTAGAAACATGTCATGTTGAGCGCGTGAATATGTGAAATGAAATAAATAGGAAATGTGATATTTTTTTAAATAATCAATGCGAGACAAAATATTTTGGATCGTTTGCAACACTAATGTGACTCATTCAATGAATTCATTAAAATGAATAAAAATATGATTTAACTCGCACGAGCACGTGGTGCTTGGCCGTTCAAGAAATGATGTTCTGACATGATGCATTGAAATAGGCTTAGCGGATTTCATTTTAATATTTTATTTATTGACAGTTCCGAAGTGAAATTCTGTATAATGTCATTTTATATATTTCAAAAAAGGAAATTAGGATTGTATAGTGTTTTTCATTAAAAAAAGAACCTTTTCCAAGGAAAAAAAATTCGAATTGATATATTAAACGTAAATATTTCTCTTAAATAGTTAAAACAATAACAGTCTTTGATAAAATGATTTGAAGACTCTTGGGTTCAAAAATTCTAAAAATAAATAGATCAATAAAGAGGATAAAAAGGAGGATCTTTCCCAAACAAAACTTTCTTCTGAGAAAGATAATTTCTAAAATTACATATTTATTTTAAGAATGTTGAATTTATTTACTGATCTCTACATTCATGAATGTTATAATTTTTTTTGTTTATCAAATTAAATTTTTGAATTGAAATCTATTTCATTTTAAGGAGAACATTTCACATTCTTTATTTTGTATTTAACTAGAATAAAAATTCCTAGATTTGTTTACTTTTATTTTTTATTCAGTTTAATGTGTTCTCTGAATTTTCTATTTAAAATTTATTATTTCCGATTGTTTTACAAAAACAAAAGTACTTTAGATACCTTATTAGAATTGCATTATTTCCTAAATGTTTTTGAAAAGTTATTTCAAATCTATTTTTAATTTTTGAAAAATAAACTTTTTAACTAGATTTAAAATCTTTGAAGAAGCTTAAAATAAATATAACAGCATTTATAAACTTATAAAACATTTTTTTAAAAAATAAAAGGGTTTTCGCTATAAAACTATTTTTGTAAATATACATTTCACGAATTTTAAACAATATATTGCTTGGCTATTTAATCACTTTAGATTTTTCTAAATAAACTAAAATGAAAGTTTTAAAATTGTCCTTTTAAAGTAAGAATTAACTTCTTCAATTGCCAATCTTATTATTAATATGAAATATTAAAACATTAAAATGAAATCTGCCATGCATATTTCAATGTATCATGTAAGACCATCAGTTCTTGAACGGCCAAGCACCACGTGCTCGTGCAAGTTGAATTATATTATTTATTCATTATCATTGTTTCATTGAATGAATAACTCTAGTATTGCAAACGATCCAAAAAAACTTTGTCTCGCATTGATCGTTTTAAAAAAAATCCCATTCCCTATTTATTTCATCTCATATACTCACGTGCTCAAAATGACAATTTTTAAGGTTTTATTTGCGTTAGTCATTAACTTAATTTTTTTAAATAAAAAATGAAAGCTTTTGTAAATGCAATGATAAAACGTTATTAAAAGCTGATTTTTTGAGATGCTCGTGCAGATAGTAAAATTTTTATTCTTCGCCTCCGGATTTTTGTTGACGCCGGAAACCTCATTTCCAAAAAAGTATCATAATCTGATATGATAAAAAAGGACTCTATTTAGGCCTTAACTCTGAAATGCAATTTTCATTTCTGTTTTTATTTATAGACTGTTCTTAATTTGTATGGGCAATAATTTGAATACATTGATTCCATTAAATTCATATTTTGCAGTCTTGCAGACTCATAAATAAGAGTAAACTTCGATTTCAAGTGATAAGAAAATAATGATTTTTCGTGCGTCTGATGTCAAATATACCCTTGTGTACATTTGACGTGTCAGAACTTGTCCGTATTTATTTAAATTTATGTTTCCATTTTTAAAAATTATAATTTACTAATTTCAGTATAGCAGCATATATTCTGAATTATAAATGAATTCTCACGTGAAAACAACTGCCTTCGTATGTTAAAAAATATTAAACGTGCTAAATACAAAAGTCACTGTAGTGACATATTGTGAACATGATGTGGTTTTGGAAATGATGTTTGTGGTGTCAACAAAAAATCCGTAGGCGAAAAATTAAAATTTTATTGTAGATTGATTACACTGTAGTGTAATTGTGTAGATTGTAGAATGATTGTAGATTGAGTGTATGAGAAAATTGTGTAGATTGTAGATTGATTCTATGAGAAAATTGT
>JAOUZG010022949.1:1436688-1463083 GCA_026289955.1 Argiope argentata
TTTTTTTCATTAACTTGCAATATAAAAGTAAACTTAAAAACAGCTCAAGTCGTATAGAGAAAGTACCTGAAATAATATTTTTGAGATTTATCTCGATAAGGGAACTAGGTTAGAGACAGGTATCTGTAGATGACATATCTGAGCCATGAGCTTTCATACGAAACAAAAACAACAACCCCTCCCCCTGCTAAATTAAATTCGTTGTTAAAAATGGCTGAGTGGCTCATTGATTTTGATAATAACTTTAAATATATATATAGGAAACTTAAATTTAAATATAGAATGGTTTTAATTTATTTCTTTTATCTTTATCGAGAACAAATTAGCCGAAACTTCATGAATAAATCGAAAATACTTCATCACTCATACAACGAACCGATAATCATCTTTCTTTGAGAAAACATTCGAAGTTTCATAATTTTTAATTTTATTCTCTTTTAAAGTACGACAGGCAACGAAAAATTACTTAATGGCAATCTTTTACGAAATCAGCAATATTGAATGGCATTTAAAAGGGAAAATGGTTGACTAAAAAGGAAATTTACTAATAAAAATTTTATCATTTTCTGTCTAGTAATGAAACATCAAGCAAGAAAAGCAGACACGACTCGAGACATACAAAAAAATAACCTACTGTTGAAGAAGAGTGATCACGGCGTTACAATGGGAAAACAATCAATGGCTCATGTTGTCTGCAAGTCTGCAGTGTACTATGATGAGGAAAATTTCTATTATCTGTAACTGTCAACCGTGAAGGATGGGGGTTAAAACTGAAAATAAGTCTTGAAATAGATAGAGTCCCTTTGACGGGTATAAGAAATCATAATGGTTTAAAGTAAAAAAATACTTCAAAAATAAGATGTAAAGGTTAAATTAGTGTAGAAAAGATAATTAAGTTAGCAATAACTTGTTTAAAACTAACTGCCTGTGGCGACTAGCTGGTTTGTCAGAAATATTAATTACTTGTAATTTCAGTTATATCTCTTATACACAATTTGGGCCGGCTTTTTGGCACAGAGGTAAAGCGTCTTCCTCGTGTTCTGGGAGTCCCGGGATCGAGTCCCGGTTCGTTCGGGCATGGTTGTTCTTCTATACACTATCTGTGAGATGTGTGAATGTGCACCACCCCCTGTAAAAGGGACTGTGCAAGCAAATGTGTAGCTATGTCGTACTCTTGCCCCTAGTTGGCGCTGCTTCATAAAACAAGAGACGCTCCTTTCGGCTCAAAATCTGCTGCGGTATCACTGCAGTGCCATAAATAACAACAACATACACAACTTGGAGGTTAATTCATTCTTAATTACTTCACACCACACCACACCTCCGTTTCTAGGGCTCATGTGGCCCCTGTTTGATTTGGTATAGATGTAGGTGGACTTTATTGCTCCCTCCCCCCAAAAAATACACAGTAATCTATTAGAAAGAAGAAAATAAAGACAAAATACTCAGACATAAAACATGACAGTAAACGTTAAAATTTGAATGAAGAAGATCTGGAGTACAATAAAAATGGATGAATGAATGTACATCATAATGTACAGTATGAATCAAAATATGAAGGAATAAAAAAATAGTAACTTGAGGGGTTAGAAGGATTTATTATAAAAATTCATGATATTAAATGATACTTAAAAAAACTGATGAGCTTAATCGAACTGTGGCAGTCCTCCATGATCAATTAGAAATCTTATCAAGTTTATGATTTTTTTTGAATAGGAATTACTAAGGACTCTTTTAAACCAAAGACTTTCTAGTGAAGATGAGGGTTTTCGAAGGTGCCATGAAAGAGCAAAATCGCAGGATGTAACAAAGTGGAGGGGATCGCCGAGTTCTCCACAAGAGCAATAGTCATCTTCTGATAAATGGAACCAGGGAAGAAACGAAGGGATTGGACCATGTCCAGTAACAAACAAAATTTCTTCTCGATTCTAGGAGATTGGTTGCTGTTTGACTGTTTTTATGATTTTATATGGAACGACCCGTGTTTCCACTATCTCAAAGAATTTGCCATTTTCTTATAAAAGTTTTTTGAAGATGCTTTTTAAGATGACAGATGCTGTTAAGATTACTAGCGTCCATCAATACACCATCGGTAATGGCTGATTTCGCTAGGATACTAACTTCACTATTACCCCTCATGACCAACATGGGATTTGATCCATCTTAAAAGAATATTTGGGTGTTGAAGGAGTAGGGACTGGATGTCTCGGACAAGTTGATGAGGGGAATGGGGGTCTTGAATTGCCAGCAAATTCGAAAGACTATGTGGCCAGATTTTAATCGTCTCATTCTCTTCACTGGCTCGTAAAACGGCCGTTTTCAATCCAAGCAATTCGGCTTGAAACACAGTATGGAATTCCTTTAATTTTCCTTTCAAATCCAGGACTTTAATGCTCTTTTTAGTGGTTAATTCATTCTACAAAATATTTTTAGCTTCAACTTTTGACGGAAAAGTCGCGAAATTTTAATAGCCTTAGCCTTATGTACTAATTCTTGTGTGTATGGACAATCTTAATGGAATCAAGTCCCGTGACATTATAGAACGATTAAAAAAAGAACTGCTAAGCTCATTTGACTCCTCACTTTTGTGGTATTGTTATTTCAATTTCATATTGTCAATGAAAACTAAATAGAGATGAAACGGAATTTTATTTATATTTCAATAACGGGTGAATGTCACAAAATTAAATATTTAAAAGAAAATTCAATAAAATATTTTATTTTAAAGATAAAATTTTTAGCTCGAACTAAAAATGGTTGAAACTGAGTTGCAATGATGTTCTATTAATAAAAACTTAACAATTTTTGTTTAAAAAAAGGAGATAATTCTTGAAAACATTTGCTCGTCGTTTAAATTGATGTAATAATGAGAAAAACTTTAAAATGGCGTAAAAAATTAATTGCGGAATTTATCACTAGAATTTTTACTGAAATGGTTATGGGAAAACTCAAAATCTCATTGATTTTTAATTAATCCCAACTTTTAAAAAATTACTCCAATGTTTACATCCCATACTTTTAAGTTCGACCTATCAAATAAACTGCACACAAACACATCTTTTATTTATTATCAGCAGCGATAAGAATTCAAATAAAGCCGTCAGTATTCTCAAATGATTTTTATAAATCATTAGAAGCTAATTCCCCCCATGAGTTATCTGCAATATTTAATAAACGCTATAAAATACAATGAAACTGCGCGTACCAGTTCGGAAACAACGAAATAAAAGGATTTAAAAAGTTTATAATTTTTCTTTCTATATTGAAATTACAATAAGAATCATATTATGGCTCGATCTTGATATACAAATATCATTTAACCCATAATATATTGACTGATAAAAGATTTATCAAAAAACAATCGCTTGTACTTCATAATGTTTTAAACAAAACTGTAAGAAAATCTTTTGATTTGTTCATTTTTTTCAGTTCCTACTAATAGTTCTTACTCTCCCTATATATATCTTGTTCAAATTTTCAATAGTTGATAAAATACTGTTTATATCTCCAATCAAGTTCAAGTATATTTTTTAAACGTAGTGGATGACATTTGATGTTGATACTTTTTTTTCAAATATTTATTCATTAGTTTTTTATTAATTAACTAAAAACTAACTTTCTCGCCAAAAGTCTTCCTTTCTCCGCTGCCAAATAAGTAACGAATTAAGTTTGTTTTTTCCCCAACGCCAGAGAGGTTTGGGCTTAACATGTTTTTGGCCGATTTTTTTAAACGATTCTGTTTATTTTCATAATGTTTGATGCATTTAAAAATAAACATTGTTGTTTTATCGATTTTTCCTATTCATTTTGAAGTACTTTCGAATTAAAATAATACGAAATTTTAAAAATTAAATTTTTTTTAGCTGTATTGTGTACCGTAACTTATGTAGAAAAAGCACGCATTTTGAGTTGCCACAATTTGCTTTAAATCCTCAATTGGCGTTGAAAATTCAATACTTGTATAATTTTTTGATTAATTATTTATAGTAATTGTAATCGTTAGACCGGGATAGTCTGGATACAAAAATACAGCAAATAGAATAGGGATAAAATATAATACAAAACAGTATAAGAACTTATAAATAGAACTTACAAAAAATTTAAATTTAATATGTCAAAATTTTAAAAAAATTACTAAAAAAATAACTAATAATAATTATTATTATTACATATTAAATGTCATTCTATATAACAAACATTTGCATCTTAAATAATGATTATATATAGTCCCATATAATTTAGTTAAATATTTTTTCTTACTAAATTATAAAATTATTTGCTTAAAAACTGCTAAATATTGCGTTTTTAAATCGGGAAAGTATCAAAAATCTATATTATGATAAATTTATTTATCTTTCAAAAAAAGTTTGAAAGAAAATAGAATCTAAATTTTTATGCATGATTTGTTATACATTAATAAAAAAAGAATGCATAACATGTATACTTGAAAGCTTTTTGAAATCGTTTATGAAAAATGCATTGATTTTTATTTCATAATTTCTTTATTAACATAAATTTAATTAAAAAATTTTCAAACATAATCATATCGCTCAGATTTAAATAAGTATAAAAGTCAATAATATTAATCGGCGTTGATACCTCTATACACTTTCCAAGAATTAATTCGCAAATAGTTTTTGCGAAATTTTATTAACGGGTGAATGGAGATTTACCTGAAAAAAAAAAGAATCCTATTTCGTGTCTTCACATTTTTCAACAACAACAAAAAAAAATCTTAAATCTAAATTTAATGTCGATTGATCACTTCCACCAGAATTTTAATTTCGTATGGCCAAAACAAAGGATTTTCAAAACGATGCATCTGACAATAATGTGATGATTACGCACAACTCGCGTCAAAATGAATGAGCAAATGTCATAACATTTTTAAAAGGTATTTTTTTAATGCCTAAAGATATAAAATCTGCCGCATATAAATAAGCTAATCATATATCATGCTGCTGATTAGCATATCAATATGAGAAGACGCAGCATGGAAAAGAAAACTGTCGCCAAAATTGATTTAAAATTCTTTATTTAATATACTAAAATAATATTGGTCTCACTTGAATGATATAATTAGAAGTTTAGAGGTTGTCTAAAGAATTTTATCGCCAAATATGATGTGGCATTCAAAAATCTTATCTAAATACGTTACAGACGAAAAAAAGAATATGTTCAACCAATAAGCTTTAAGCATTCAAATTGAATTTAATTAATATACACCAATAACGATCAGCTAATTCACTAATAAATTTGATTTTATAATTCTCTGAACAATGTATTTTCAGCTTCAAATTGTAATCTATACTTTTATAAATGTGACAGTTTGGTTGGCTGGGTGATGTTAGCCAATCACGCCAAAACAGTTGAACGAAATTGGATGAAATTTGGCACAAAGATAAATTATAGTCTACAGAAGAACATAGGCTAATTTTTATCCCGGCTAATTGAGTGGTTGATTTTTTATTAATTAAAAACTAACTTTGCCGCCAAAAATATTGCGTCAATTTACTTTGGGACAGACACAAGCGCAAAAATGAGAAAATTTTGTCCTTCATTGATTTTACTATGAGATTCTGATAAGAATTTCTTTGTCATATGTGGACTCTTATTGTATCTTTAAAATTATGTTTGAGTGCTAAAGCTTTTTATATTTTCGTTCCTGGTGTGGGAATAACGGAATTAGCAATTTTGTTAAGGCGACCCAGGGACCTTTAAAATGACATTTTTCAATTATCTCCTTAGCAATTTGAAATTTTACAGGCATTAAGAGTAACACTATAGGAGATGACACACAAAATTTTAAAGCAATATATTGATTGATTTATGAGTTAGAGGGGGTTGATAGAATATAATATTAGTGATAAATAACGTAAATGAAAAATGTTCCAAGCTCTCCAGATTTGTTCGAAAACACTCCAATTTTTATTATCACTTACTCTAACCCTTTTGAAACAAAAGTTGGCATTAATCTTGAAGTTTGAGTACGAAATATCAAAATTAACCAATATAATAACTCAAAACTACTTGAACTTTTTTTTAAAAAAAATCGGTGGTTTTAAGTTATTATATTGGTTAATTTTGAAATTTCGTACTCAAATTTCAAGATTAATCCCAACTTTTGTTTCAAAAGGGTTAGATGGAACATTTTTCATTAACGCTATTTATCGCTAATATTAAACTATATTAACCCCTCTAACTCATAAATAAATTAATATATTGCTTTAAAATTTTGTGTGTCATCTCCTATAGTGTTACTCTTAATGCCTATAAAATTTCTAATTGCTAAGGTGAAAATTGTAAAAAGCCATTTTAAAGGTCCCTGGTCACCTTTAAGCGTGCGTTAGAAATAATGAATTTAAAAATGGGAATTCGATCAGGAATAATTTCAAAATAAAGTTAACAATGCCTAATTTAATATAAAAACTAGGAAATTAATTAGGATTTAAATTAAACTAAGAAATTTAATTAAGCGATGAAATGTATTACTACGATTTATGCAAAAGCTATTTTTTGAAATTTTAAAATTCAGAAAAATGTTTTACGATAAATAAATTGGTATCATTAAAAAGAGGTTTTCTTTCTTTTTAAATATCGGTCTGATTTGAAAGTTGATTTATAATTGGTCTTAAGAAATAATATTTCTAAAAGTTATCATCGAAAAAAAAATCCTCTAAAATTTCGATTATTTATTAATTAATTAAAATTTGAATAAAAAAAATCGCTTCTAAGTTTACATTTCTACCCAACAAAATATATTTATACAAATATAGTTGAAATATATTTGTAGTATTAATCAATTAGAATTTAAATTAAATTGTTATATCAATTAGAATTTAAATTAAATTGTTATATCAATTAGAATTTAATTAAATTGTTAAATCAATTATAATTTAAATTAAACTAAGAAATTTAATTAAACAATGAAATGTAGTACTGCGATATTATGTAAAGGCTATTTTTTGAAATTGTAAAAATCAGAAAAATATGACCCGATAAATAAATTGGTATCATTAAAAAGAGGGTTTTTTTTCTTTTAAATATCGGTCTGATTTAAAAGTTGTATTTATAATTGGTTTTAAATAACAATATTTTCCGAATATCACAGAAAAAAAACCTCCAAAATTTCGATTATTTATTAATTAATTAACATTCGAAAAAAAATCGCTTAGAAATATACATTTTTAACTAACAAAATATATTTGTAGTATTTGGTAGCTATAAGTCAAATGATCTGAATTGTAGAGACTAATAAAAATATTATCTTTTATTGTTGAGGCTCATAAAAATATTCTCTTTTATTGTAGAGGCTAATAAAAATATTCTCTTTTATTGTAAAGGCTAATAAAATATTCTCTGTTATTGTAGAGATTAATAAAAATATTCGCTTTCATTGTAGAGACTAATAAAAATATTCACTTTTATTGTAGAGGCTAAAAAAATTATTATCTTTTTTTGTAGAGGCTAAAAAAATATTCTCTTAATTGTAGAGGCTAATAAAAATATTCTCTTAATTGCAGAGGATAATAAAAATATTCTCTTTTATCATTATTAGAGCAGACATGAACATATTTTCATCCCAGCAATTTCCAGGCATATCAGCAAGTTTTATATAAATGGAAAAGAATTCTACCTACAGTACAAACCAACAAAAAAAATCGGTTTAAATCGATATTTCTGACCAGTCTCGCATCAGAAACTTAATCGAAACGAACGATTTTTTTCCAAGACCTTGGCTTCCATGACTGCGACACAAATCGGTACTAAAATGGAATTGTAATTCCGAACTTATAACATTCGACGCTTCCATAATATAATATACAACAATGTCCCGCGGAATAATACATTAAAGCAAGACGGACGTGAACGTTTTACCGTTAGAGAAAACGATATAATACGATTAGCTAGATCGATAGAAAAAAAGTATCAATATGAAAAAAATAGCAAACGATAAGTGCAATTTCGCGTCGAATCACGTATAAAAAGCACTGAAGTGAAAAGAGGATGGCGATGTTTCTGATATCAAGTGCGAAAAATTCTTACAATCTCGTTAAAACTGTTTCATCTAGCCGGTAGCGCTGAATTCTAAAAAGGATCGGGCTTTATGAAATAGTAAGAATGTTATAATTTTAAAAGGAATCTGTCAAAGCGGAAAAAAGATGGATCGAATGGGAATTTTTTGTGACAGCGCTTCGCCATTTAGTGCAAGTTGGATGGAATCGAGTGGTGTTTAAATAAAGGATTTCGGGGAAAAGAAGTAATTTCCAGACTATTTCTAAATGTTCGCGTTAGTCGAGCGTTGTTTAATGCTATTAATCACAGCCAAAATTACTTTATTTGCTTTGAGATATAAAGATATATTTAAATGATAAGAACTAGAAAAAAATATATAATCAAAAGTTTGACTGTTTTTACACTTATAAATAATGGGTAAATAATAAAGATTAAAATGAAATCTACCGTGCATCTTTTAATGTATCATGTCAGAATATCATTTCTTGAACCTCCAAGCACCAAGTGCTCGTGCGAGTTAAATTATATTTTTATTCATTTTAATCGTTTCATCGAATTAGTCACTTTAAATATTGCACACGATCATAAAACAGTTTGCCTCGCATTTATTGTTTAAAAAAATATCGCGTTTCGTATTTACTTCATTCCATATAATCACGTGCTCAAAATGACATTTTTTAAGGTTTTATTTGCTGTAGTCATTAGTTTACTTTTTTAAATCTGAGCTTTTGTAAAGGCAATGGCAAAGCGTTATTAAAAGCTGATTTTTTAAGATGCTCGTGCAGATAATAAAATTTAAATTTTTCACCAGCGGATTTTTGTTCACTCCCCCAAACCTCACACCAAAAACATCATGTTCTGGCATGATAATAATAAAATGAAATTTTAAATTCAGTTGAGATCATCACAAACTAATGTGACATAAATTTCCAAATTATCTATTTAATCTTGTTATTTTGAACAAAAAAGATAAACACAAATGCTTAACTATTTTGTTTTTTTTATAAATAATATATGAAAGTAAAATTTTAAAAAATATTTGTATTTTACATAAATAAAATATACATAATGACAGATTGAAATGTATTAAGGGCTATAGGACTTTAAGCATCTAAAACATTTTTCGAAAGATGGTCAAATGCAAATCACCTTTATGTTAGATTTTTTTTTTAACTTCATAGAATTTTTACCACAGTTTTATAAGATATTAAGCCTTGTAATTATGAGTTTTTAAATCAGTGAAATAATTTTCATTTATTTAAATATTTGTCAAAACAGGTTTATATATATATATATATATATATATATATATATATATATATATATATATATATATATATATATATATATATATATATATATATATATATATAATAAATCTATTCCTACTTAATAAAGATACATTTTATTTTAGTTACGTTTTATTGCATAAGTTATCAAACAGTTATTGATTTTCACAAGAATTGAACTCGCATTCTTCACCTTCAATTGAAAAATACTGAAATAATCGTATTATACCGATTGGGCTACTGCCTGTTGATGTAAATTTTCATTACAAACTGCTGAAACTCTATTTAAAGTGTTAAAAATGAACTAAATTTAATTACTGAATATTTACTGAACTGTATTTACATCGTGTCATCCACTACAATTTTGAAAAAAAAATGTTTTTGAATTTGAGTGGATGAATACAAAGTATTTTGAACGATTGAAAATTTGAACAAGATATATGGTTATATAGAGAGAGAGTGTGAGCTAATAATAGGAACTGAACAAATGTTTCTTATAAATTTAAAAGACAACTATTTGCTTGAGAGCAAAGTTTTCCAAAAAAAAAGAACCTTATATGAACAAATGCTACTCCAATTTACTTCCGATAATATAACTTGATTATCATCCAATAGTGATAAATATTTAATACATTTATTGGAATATTTTACTTTTGTTATAACATAACTCTTAAAAAATGTTTGTAGTACTTTAGCAAACAGTGAAAAAGTATACATATTAATGCTTTGATTTTGTTTCATTTTCTTTGTTAAGTTATGGAAAATTTCATATTGATACGACGAACCAATTTTGTTTAATATAGCACGTGAACTCATAAAATATAGTATTGAGAAATACTTTAAAATAAACGTTTGTGAATTAAAATTCAACAATGAACTTCAGTTTCTGAATACATGAGTATTCTTATTTTGAGTTATTTAATGACCGCAACTGTGCAACATTAAAAATACGTTCAGAAACATTTCGGCTATCAAGTAAAATAATAAAAAAATTCTCGAAAAATTAATGTTTTAAAGACTTAATTGATTTATTAGTCTAAAATTAATATATAAAATCAAATTTGTAATGTGTCTGTTATAATGAAATAAAATGTTGTAATCGATTTATTATGTTGGAATAATACACAAAACATTAAAAAAAGTCAAACGAATTATTAATTTAAAATGACATATGACATTAAAATAATCTGCAAAATAAAAGTAAAAATAAAATTTTAACTACATGCGTATTAAATGTGCTTTGTAGTTGAATTTTCTTAGCACAAAGAATTAATGATATAGATTTTTCAACGTTTTAATCTATATCTTTACTACTAATACAAAAGAAAATGCATATATTTGTTGATACTCTGCAAGGAAAATCTTTTGATTTTCCAAATTTAGTCTATATATATCTTGTAAGGTGATAATTTGGTTATTATTATTTTTTTAAGTTATAAGGTTATTATTATTTTTTTAATTAAATTTTAGCTAGATTTTGGAGTGTTTTTTTGATACGAAAAATATTACTGCGCAAAACTTTGCTTACGCCATTTTAAATTAGAAGAAAATAAATTTTGTTGATTTAATTGCTACATCGTTTGGATTTGATTAACATTTTAAGGTATTTCAATTCTTTAATGAATTTCAAATTATTGAAATCATTACTGCGTTTTAGATTTCTTGTTTCATTATTTTTCATTTTTTTCATTCTGGTCTTTTTCCACACCATTTTTAAATTTTGTTATTTTTACATAAAAGTATTCAAGCAAACTTTTAAGGAGATTTTTTGAATACTGAGACAATTACAGTATCTTCAGAAGCATGCAACTACATACCAGCTTTTACCAGAGGGCAACACGGAAATAAAGATGAGAAAATACCAGCAAAGTGGTTGATTCTTGCCACTCGGATGGGTTCAGAAATGGTATAGGATCGACTAACTCCTACCGATGACGGGACATCTTTCTCTCGCGATGGGTTGTTCCATGACCGTTGATGACCCTTAGGCACTGATTTTAATTTAGCTCTCGCTAATTCTGGCACAGAGGTAGCGTGTTTTCCTCGTGTTCTGTGAGTCCCGGGATCGAGTCCTGGTTTGGGCATAGTTGTGCTATCTGTGAGGCGTGTGTATGTGTCTCCCTGTAAAAAGGGGCTGTGCAAGCAAATGTGATGAGTGAGTAGCTAAGTCGAACTCTTGGCCCTAGTTGGCCCCAATTAAAAACAAGAGACGCTCCTTTTGGCTTAAATCTGCTGCTGTATCAGAGGTGTGTGGGGGGGGGGTGTCCATGGCAAGTGTCATAAGTAACAACAACAGCTCTCGCTAAAGCTGCTTTCCGATGGTCCGTGGCCTTTACGGATATGGTAATAAACCTTCCAAATGACCTATTGTTGGACCAACCCCATCTGTGGAGGGGAAGTTTCCCTCAAATTGTCAATAAAAAGAGCATTTATCAAAGAACCCCTGAAAACCACAAGAGAGGGGTAAGAGGGGGAAAGTGTGCCAGACTCAAGGCGGACACAGGCCTTTGGAACGCGACCCATTACAGTAGGTCTGGTTAAATGGTCAGTTTTTGACCACTTTGGGGCCAATTATCTTGAAGTGAATATCAGTCTGACAGATTCGTTCAATGTAAGGATGGACATTGCTTCAGTCCACAGTCGGCCACAGTAAATCCTATCGATACTGCTACGTTCAGTGGTGGCGGGGTGGTCGGCTGTACAGAAGAAGAAGTCGGTCTGGGTATTCCGATTTTATCCAAGTGCCTCAGAAGTAGTCATTGTGTGATGCTAGTTATCATCTATCTACTTCTAAATATTTTTAGTTATCACATTCACAAGCAAATCCACTTTAAAAATGTGTTTTTCGGGTGCAAAAAGGTCTAAAATATGAAAAATCTGAAGTTCAACATTATATATATATAGTATATAATGTTACCGTTAAAGTACATAATGCAGTTATTTTATTGAATACATAGTTATTCCATGAAATAACGGATCGTGTCCGTTAAAGTTTGCAGCATGTTATTCATTTGACTCTTTAACTAGTTATTCTATGAAATAATTAGGTATTCTATAAATTAACTAATGAGAGACAGTAAAAGTGGAAAAGAAGCAATTTATCTAAAATGAAATAACTAGGTATTCTATAAATTAACTTAAGAGTGACAGTTAAAGTGTAAAATAAACAATTTATCTGAAATGAAATAACTAGGTATTCTATAAATAAACTAATGATAAACAATTAAAATGAAAAAGAAGCAATTTATCTAATTTATACAGTTTATAAATGGCATTTATGGAAACCTACCATAAAATGATTTGTTACGACAAGGATTACTGAAATGACACTTGGAATTACAAAGAACATTATTTCTAAAACAAAAACATTTTTTGTTGGCACACTGGGTTTTACACGAACATTTTTTAAGTCCCCGACCAGTACCTAAACTTTGAGCTGTAGCAACCGACCGGAGCGATATTTCTACATCCGGTACTTCTTCGATTTTCATAATTTTTGTTCGCAGACACTGAACTGGGATCGGAAATATAATTGCTTTATGCGGCCGTTTCTTGTGCCCAATTGGAAAAATCTTTCTTCGGTTATTGTTATGATGATAGCTAAAATAGATTTAGCATCACCTTTTCGTCTGTCAACTTCAGGCACTGGGATACGGACGGTAAACCCCACAGAGGATTCAGAATGAGATTTATCAGATATTAATTTAATGATATTAATTTAATCTCCCTGGAATAGTTCATAACTACAGTAGGGGTGGAAGGTAAATGTATTTGTCGTGCGAGATATATGACATAGATTATTTTACACTTTAACGGGCTGTAGATAGTTATTCTATGAAATAACTAGTTAAACCATGAAATACGAGAGAGTTTTACACTTTAACGGACACGATCAGTTATTTCAGGGAATAACTAGGTATCTATAATATAACGGATTTCATTAACGGTAAAACACACGCACGCACGCACACACACATACGCACACACATTCAAACTATTTTCTCTTTATATGCGAGAAAGTATCAATAAAAACAGAAAATAATTACGGTCATGAAAATACAGTGGATTCGCTTTCTCATAAATTCCCATGACCGTCAAGGCTACCTCTAAAAATTGGAAATTGGTAAACAGAATTATTATGTACATTCGCATGAATTCTAAGAGGCCACCAGTAAGTACGTAAAAATGCATGAGTTCGTAAATGAGGGAGGGGGGGGTAAAAAAGTGCGAATTTCCTTGTAATTACAGGCTGTACGATGTATCCTTCCTCACATTAATTCAGATAAATGAAGAGGACAATCTTACAAAACTGAAAGCCTCTTGGAAAGATGAATTATTGAATACGCAGTACATTAATCTTGATCAGACTGAGAGATATGTTCTTACAAGTAGAATAATGGTGGAATGGTTCTTTATCTTGTCATAGAATGATTTATACTGTTTTACAATATTATAGAAATTCGAATGTTCTACAGCGAGTTTGAGAATTGTATTACAATTCATGTAGAATGACATACAATATTATTGATGTCTTAGAATGAATGCTTAAATTCTTCTTCTAAATGAAGTTTAAATTCTTCTAACTTTAGGGCTTCTAATGTTTTAATACAAATGTTATCAACATTTTGATAGGAAAATTTCTTAAGGAGCTTTAACGACTCAAAAAGTTATCGTGTTTGTAATATGGAACCTCTAAAAATAGTATTATTTGTTCTAGAGATGGGAAGTTGAACTTTTAAATGGTTCTTCTAATATTAAAGTTTAACATCAGAAATTAAAGTTTAGTCAGATATTATCCTGTCAGAACATGATATTGTTTTGGGGATGAGCTTTTTGGCGTCAACAAAAATCTGCAGGCGAAAAATAAAAATTTTATTGTCTCCATGAACATGTCAAAAAATCAGCTTTTAATAATGTGTTGTCATCGGCTTTACCAAAACTCTGATTAAAAAAATAAGTTAATGACTACAGCAAATAAAACCTAGTAAAATGTCAATTTGAGCACGTGATTATATGAAATGAAATAAATAAGAATTGTAACATTTTTGTAAACAATAAATGCGATACAAAGTTTTTTTGGATCGTTTGCAATACTAAAGTGACTCATTCAATGAAACCATTACAATGAATAAAAATATAATTTGCCTCGCACGAGCACGTGGTGCTTGGTTGTTCAAGAAATGATGTCCTGACATGATACATTGAAACATGCATAGCAGATTTCATTTTAATCTTTATATTTAAATGCCAGCATTTTTTATCATGTGAGAGCATGATATTGTTTAGGTTAAGAGGTTTTAATGTGACCAAAATTTACGGGCAAAACATATTTTTTACCTGCTTTTATCAGTATTTCTGTATTATTACGAATGCTTCTTTGATCTGCGTATCTGCTTTTGACAGCAGATACGTTTTTTGAAAAGTTGACCTGCTTTTACCAGTATTGCTTTATTATTACTTATCCTTCTTTGACAGCAGATGCATTTTTAAAAGGGTGACGTAGAATTATAACATCATAGCTGTCATTCTATCACAAAATCGGTCGAGTATCAAAACTTTGCCAGCTAGAAAAATTGAAAATGAGAGTTTAAAGAAATTATCATATGTATAAATATTTACCTATATAGAGAGAAAAAGACAGAGAAAGATAAAGAAGTCAGGTGATTGTTTCAAACCTATTTAAGTTGGTTAATGAGTTAGATTAATTGAGATAAATAATGACTTCAAAGAAAAGTAATGTTCTCGCATGATAAATTGAAATTTACGATCGAAGATTTCATTTTATTTTTTTATTATATTCCGACTAAAAAGTAAAATTTTCAATTCTTACATACTGATATGACATTGCATTACAATAATGAAAAAATTCATTGCTATAAAAATAGATATACTACAGATTGCAAAAGAACAATTTTCTTACCCTAATGTCACCATTCAAACTTTATCAATTACCCCACAATCTGAGAAATACTACCAACAATTATGCTGTCCTTCTCAGTTCGAATATCTAAAATACCACCTGACCCCCAGCCATCAAGATGTATCGGTTAACAATTAGAACCTTACAAAAGCATTTTTCGCAACATTTCCATGCCCTAAACAATTCCCATCGATCAAACGGACCATTCGGAAGACTTCCTGAGAATCCGTACTTTTGCAATATTTAATTGCGGATATGCCAAGCTACCAGGGAGGGCGAACCATCTGCAGGTAGGTTTCGCAAGTTCTGGTGGAGATGTGTGAGGTTTGGAATACGGAAATGTCCGGCGGCACCCTCTGGAGGGTGGTGCGGACGTTTTCTTTCTGGTGATGGATAAGCAGGAGGGTCGGGCAGGTGGTTGCTGGCTACCGGGCCGTTCGCAGCTGAGAAAGTCGGTTTCTCACTATCGTCTGAAGCGATGAATCAGTAGAACTCGATTGGGGGTTTCCGATGAAATTTGAGGAAACGCCTCTGATGTATTTAGATGTTTGTATTAGGAGTTTTGTAATTGTATTGAACGACTGGAATCTTATCTTTTTCAGAATTAAGCTGACACTATAGGGTTTCCAGAATGAAATATATTATTGTTCCTCCCTTTATGTTATTAAATGTCATTAAAAGGATTTGTTAATTAAATTATAAAATTAAAGTTAATTTAATAACATGTTTCGTATTAATATTACAATTATTTAATTACATACTTAATTTAAAATTAAAACGGAAATTTGATTTAAAAAATTTTTTAGGGAACGTCTCTGCGACTGAATGATGTATTTAGTATTAGATATTTTAGTATTAGGAGCTTTTTAATTGAATTGAACAACTGGAATTTTGTCATTTTTAGAATCAAACTGGCACAATAGGGTTACCAGAACGAAATATGTTATTAAATTACCTTTAATTTTATAATTAATTAATAAATCGTTAATGACATTTAATAACATAAAGGGAAGAAAAACTATTAATCTGTATTGCGTTGCCCCAATCGTGTTTGAATATTCACGCATGTGCAGTTTCCTGTATATCTTTCGATGATTTACAGGTTTCTTGATTATATCATACCAAACTCTGTTTTTAACAGCACCATAATGATATTGTCTGGTGAAATTTTAGATTGTAATTCAGACCGTCAGTTCTCACACATCCACGTCAAAATTTCTATGCGCACGAAGTCACGGGTAAGAGCTAGTTATGAATAAATATCAACTTTACAATCAATTTTCTGATATAAAAGTATATAAGCGCTTGATAAGAATTCAAGTTTCTATAGCATAATTATATTAATATATTACCTGAAAGCCGAATGATGTAAAGTCAATTCAACACTCAAATCAATCAAAACACGCTACAGGGCAGACCTATGAGCTTACAGCTTCGAAATTCGTCAACCTTTTAAAACTTCGATATTTTCTAGAAAAGAGTTTTCTAAGCGATAATTAGATTTTTTAAAAATGTCGGCGTCCTGGAATAAGTGTAGCGAATATTCTCCGTGATCTGGGCGTCCCAGATTCGAGTCCCGGTTCAGGCATGATTGTTCTTCTGTGTTCTATCTGTAAGGTATATGAATGTCCCCCCCCTGAAGGGGCTGTGCAAGCGAATGTGATGAGTGCGTCTCAAAAGTCGTACTCTTGGCCCTAGATGGCGCTACTACAAAACAAGAAACTAATAAGGCTTAAATCGCTGACTACCTCAGCAAGCTTGCCCATGTCGCCACAATAAACAACAACAACAACAGATTTTTTTTAAATAAAAGGTAGTAGGGATTTTAACTTTTTTTATTAATATTTTTATATTATATTATTGTTTAAAAATCGTATTTACACTATTTTAAAATGGAAAGTTGCGTTTTTTAATGATGCCAATTTTATTTCTATAATTTTTTTCTGATTCAAAAGTTAAAAATATTTTTAAATGTATTTTGCCGCATTTTTTTTCAGTATATCTAGTTACCTGTTTTATACACATTCGTGAGTTGCGACTACATTAAATGCGTTATTTCGAACGAAGGTTAATGTCTGCTTTATAATTTAGAGTAGGTTTTCAAAATAATATATAGGTATGACGTCTTAAACCAGATATCCTAGTCATCTTTAATTTTTTCCCTCTTCTTCTCGTAAAAAAAATGTTGTAACATGGAAAACATCATGTTTTACGAATAAAAGACAGCAAACAGAAATATTTTAAACAGCTATTAATTATGCATCGACTCTCTTCATCGCCATAATTTAAAGCGAAGACTAAAATTTTTCAAAATATTTACTGCCAAAGATCATTAACGTGGCTTGTAAAATATCATATCGAATTCATACAGATATTTTAATTATAGGGTGTGATATATTACGTGCTTACTTTATTTTGATATGAACGTCAGAGTTGACTATAACTAATTGCTCAACCCAAGGAAAACATCTCGATTTTTTTTATTATTATTTCAGGATATATACAAATTACACCTTTTAATCTTTGTTTAATAAAGAGTGGTTTATAAATTAACTTCCATTAGTGAGATCCAGAGAAAAGTCTCCCAAAAAATAAAATTAAAATAATCTAATATGGCATAACTCATTATGTCTCCGATTCGAACATTCCACACATGTTTACACTGATACATTTAATTATAGTTCAAAAATTTATCGAGCCTTTGCCAGTATTTTCCAATGAATATATCGCCGGAGATAAGCCATCTGTAAAAGTAAGAATAATAATAAAAAAAGGTTGACAGTGTTCCATCAATTATGGGAGGCAAACTTTGACAAACCCCACGTAACTCGTAAGAAAATCCGTCCATAAATAATATCCCATCCCCAAAAAATAAGCTCCGTTCGCTTATTAATGCACCATCTCATCTCGAATTGTTTTTGGACTTCATTATAATGCCGAGGTATACGGGACCATACATTACTGTCAGCAATGATAGAGACGAAGAGTTAGATTCAATGTATTTCAGACGGCTTGGAAGAACCGTAATTAAAATGGCGACAGTGAATGATTAACTGGTAGCCAACGTAGACTTGGCGAAGCTATCAATCTTGTATCGATTAGTATGCGGCCTATCGAGTTCTTGGCGTATTTTAAATCGATAATTACATCTTGAAGAAATTGACTATGTAGGATTTTTTAGGGAGATTCTCAAATGGGTTCTTCTGGGTGAGGCACAGCAAGGAAAGATGGGGCATTTCTTTTCTGTTTTTATTCTTTCTTTTTTCTTCTCGTACCCATCCCACTCAGATACTTTAATGAAAATGTTACTATCTTGATAAGGGCCTTGCAAAATAACACCGGTACAACCACTGAACACGATTAGATGAATGGCCCAAAGTTTCTGGGACGATACAACAATGTTCAATCTACCCCGGAGTGCTTATCGCTCAACCTTTTTTGAATAAGAAACGATTTGATTTTGCAATCGTTATTGATGGGTTGGCTGCTCTCCGATAGTGGATGAGGTGACGATCTTT
The DNA here is from genome assembly GCA_026289955.1 of Argiope argentata. Classification (NCBI taxonomy): domain Eukaryota; kingdom Metazoa; phylum Arthropoda; class Arachnida; order Araneae; family Araneidae; genus Argiope; species Argiope argentata. The sequence continues at coordinate 1,455,432 of JAOUZG010022949.1, forward strand.
TTAGTACCACATAGTTTAATGAAGATGGTCTGGTATCAATCTTCTTGAGAAGATTCTTCAAAACTTGATGAGTTGCCTGTTAGCAGCTGATAATATGTGAGTTAATGATTGCTGAAGTGTAAATCATTGGCAGTACAACGAGGAAGCTGTTTGTAATGGAAGCGATATATCTTCTGGAGACACTTGTCTGGTGCCGACGTGGAGTGATGAATAGCTAAAAAATAACTATTCAGAAATAGTTTCTGAAGATTCACCAATCTCATTAACTTTACGCAAGATGCAAATGGATCGAAGTACGGTGGACTGACTCTCTCTAATCCAACTCTCATTACTTCGACCTTGCCGTTAGACTTGATGGTGTGCCAAACTTTTCAGCAGAGACCTTTGTCCTTTCAACACATGATCTGTCTGTTTAATGTAATCATATTCACAAAAATCTAAAACAGTATTTTCTCCCCATACATTGTGTTTCTTGTTTCCTAAACGTATAAAAATATATCAATGTATAATTTAGTTATATGATTCCGTAGACTTCAGACCTAGTATAATTTTAACCCTTTGCAGTTCGAAAAATAATTAGACGCAAAAGTATTCACCTAATACAAATATTTGTTTATTGCTATGAAAAATAAATATACATAATTCTTTTAAGTCTCATTTCTTTGAAAAATCAATCTACATCTCTTAACCATTATGTAGGTGTTTTTAATAATTAAATTTGAAAAATAGATAAATAAAATGTCAAAATTATGCACAATCTTGAATGGTTAGTCAGAGGCACCATCGGAACGCAAAGGTTTAATGTATGAGAGGTCTCTGATTCCATAAATATATATTTAAAGAGTATCTAATATATTTGCTTCTAGAAAGCATCATTCTAAAATTCTACATAGTTTAACCCTTTTGGGCCTTCCAGTGGCATTTTCCACAATGGTTTTTTAAGTTAATTTTCATTTCTTTTCAAACCTGATGGTGGCATTTGCCACAAATTCCTGGTTCCTATACCCGTGTGGAAAATGAGATGAAATTGAATGTGGATGTTCTCTGGGTGACCCTTATCAATAATTTCCATCCTTTTATTTTATTCCACATTTTAAAAATCCAGGATTGAAAGGGTTAATTCCTGCTTTGAAGTAATGCAGGCCATATGAATTGAGAAAACATTTAATAACCAGCTGGAGTAATCTCTAAAATTTTCTCGCACACTTTCTAATAAACTTGTCATACCATAGAGCGTGTGATAGTTACGAAATAATAACCTTTGGCGTGCATTTTAGCTATTAAACTGAATCTATTGTACTATTCCTTGGAGAGTTGTTTGGCGATGAATTCCTGGCACGGCGAAAATCGAATTTATTTTGGATACAATTTTCCTTATTGATACACAGAAATAGATACTTTGATCTATCTTGTTTATATGTTTTCGAAAGTACAGACCGACGGACTCTTTATCGTTATTATCGATCGAGACATGCATTACAATTTGATGACGATTAATTCTTTTATTTTGCATCGGTGCTCTCTATTCCCTTGAGTGGCAGAATACTTTGGAGATTTATTTTATAGTATTTGATCATATTTAGGATTTTCCATACATTTAATGAAATATTTTAATTATATTAAAATAATAATCAGCACAATAATACGCAATAAAAGCAGTAGTATAATATTAATTAAAGGGGATATAAGATAAAAACCGATCGAAAGTTCGTAAAAACTATGCTTTTTCATTTCTTAAAACATTTAGAAATATTTTTTAAATAATTAACTATTTTAATTTTTATTTATTTTTTATATTTTGAGCTTATTTTTACTATTAGAGGTTATTTTTACTATTTTACTATCTTTTTTTATATTTTTAGTCCACGGCAAAGCTTATTTGAAATTCACACAAACTGGTCGCTTTATTCTAAAGAGATCGGATTTTGAAATTTTCATTCGAAATTTTGGTTAGAGAAGAGTATATATAATAATACAAAGATTAAAATGAAAACTGCCATGCATATTTCAATGTATCATGTCAAAATATAATTTCTTAAATGGTCAAGCATCATGTGCTCGTGCAAGTTAAATTGTATTTTTATTCATTTTAATGGTTTCATCGAATGAATTCCTGTAGCAACGATTGCAAACGATTCACTATTGCTAACGATCCCAAAAACTTTGTCTCGCATTGATTGTTTCAAAAAATATCGCATTTCCTGTTTATTTCATTCAATTTAGAGAATGAATAATTTGGAAATCAAGTTGTAATTTTAGTATGCGGTAAATCGCCAAATGAACAACCTTCTGCATTATTTTCCTAATAACCTTAGAAGCGAAAAATTGATACCTCAAAAGCGATAAATCACCTATTTGTTGCCTACTGGTTTTGAGGCTTCAAAGCCTCAAACCAAAACAACATGTTCTCAAATGATTTTTAAAAAAAATGAATCTGACATCTTTTGAGATATTTGCTTATGAAAATTCGAGCGAATAGTTGAAATTAGAAACTGTTCCAACTAATTTGAAACTGGTTTATGTCCCTCATATGAATTACAAAAAAAATAATAAAATAGAAAAATGAACGAACTTTACATTTATTTGGAATCAATAACTACAACAAAAATTAGCAGTTATTATTTAAAATTAGCAATTGTAATGAATGTTTTGAAAACAAATTTTGACCCTATTTTGGATATATGCTGTTTGTTCGTAAAATTCCGAACAAACAGAGTTAAAGTAGAATGTGTGATTTTCATCAAATAATATAAAATAAATTTAATTAATTTTTTTACATCTCTTAACGATGCCTGCGGCGTCGATATTCGGTACTTTTCCGTTAACCGGTCAACCGCGAAAGATCGCCAAGGAAATTTGGCGAAATGTTACATTATTTGGTGATTTTTCACTTTAAAGTTGGTGTAAGAAATTAGGCAGAATTCTGCATTATTTGGCGATTTTTCACTTTAAAATTGCTGTAAGAAATTTGGCAGAATTCAGCATTAATTGGCGATTTTTCACTTTAAAATTGCTGTAAGAAATTTGGCAGAATTCTGCATTATTTGGCGATTATTCGTTTTAAAATTGCTGTTAGAAATTTGGCGGAATTTTACATTATTTGGTGATTTGTCGCTTTAAAATTGCTGTAAGAAATTTTGTAGAGTTCTGAATTATTTGGCGACTTTTCACTTTAAAATCGCTGTAAGAAATTTTGCAGAATTCTACATTATTTTTTGATTTTTCGCTTTAAAATTGCTGTAAAAAATTCGGCGGAATTCTGCATTCTTTGGCGATGTTTCGCTCCAAAATGGCTGTAAGAAATTTGGCTGAATACTAATTTATTTTCTGACTTTTCACTTTAAAATTGGTGTAAGAAATTTGATGGAATTTTACATTATTTGGGGATTTCTTGCTTTAAAGCTGCTGTAAGAAATTTGGCGGAATTCTACATTATTTTCTGACTTTTCGCTCTAAAATTGCTGTCAAAAAATTTGGTGGAATTCTACATTATTTGGTGTTTTTTGCTTAAAAAATTCTGTAAGAAATTTGGCGAAATTCTTTATTATTTGGCGATTTTTTGCTTTAAAATAGCTATAAGAAATTTGGTGGTATTCTACATCATTTTCTGACTTTTCGCTTTAAAATTGCTGTAAGAAATTTGGTGGAATTCTGAATTATTTGACGATTTTTCTCTTTACAATTGCTGTAAGAAATTTGATGGAATTCTGATTTTTTTTTTTTTTTTTTTTTTGCGATTTTTCGCTTTAAAACTTCTTTAAGAAATTTGGAGGAATTCTGAATTTTTTTGCGATTTTTCGCTACCACCTGGCTAACGGAAAAATACCAAATGTTCTCTCATGCTTACCTCTCTAAAGAAATCTGCCAATAGTTGCAATTACACAACAACTGTAAATATACACATCCTTAATAATTGGCAGCAATACATAATCCTTTGACAGGCCAAACTGCAAACCATATGTGTAATTTATGGCATCGGAAGGAAGAAAAAAAAAACCTCACGCGTCTCAATTATTCAAAACCAGATGTCTCACCAGGAATGAAAGATTACAAATTCATACATTTACAATAACAATGCTCATTTAGTAGTTCTTTCATCACTCCCAGGAAAAGATTGCTTTCCAAACACATAGCATAAGTGCACTTTTGAATAAATAACAGATTCTTCTTTTCTGTCGCTCGTGTTTTGTTATTTTTTTCCCCCTTGCCAAAATGGCAAAAGGATAGAAAAAAAAAAGAACGAACGACGGCCGCTTGGAGTAAACGACGTTGAGATAACATCGTTTGGAATATTACTATGCGTCCGGCGATGTCTTGAAAGGTCAATTAGGGGTCATTCGCGAGTCTAGGCGTCACGTCGAGGCATGGGCGTCGTAATTATATACACTCGACGGACGCGAAATTACATATGCAGGGATCACTTTACTTCGGTGCCGCAATTTATAATGCAAGGGACGCAGGTACAGAGGAGGTAGAACTGGAGAAAAAATATTAGCATGGAAAAAGTTTTTTCCCCCAACATTTTCGCTCGTTCTGGCGTTATTTTTTTGATAAATAAAAGAAAAACGTTCAAACAACGACCTCACTTAAAATATATTGAGATTGATGACTCGGCCAGACGTGATTTTGAATGAGGCATTATGGACACAAAAGCGCCCCTTGTACTTTACTGAAGATGGGATTTCACGAAATACCTATTTTTAGAATGGAATCATGTAGAGGGATATATCCCCTTTCTCCTTCTTTATGTAAAGAACAAGTACTGTATTGGTTAAAGAAATGTTTCAATATCACTGGCTCTGAATGAAGCAGTCGTTTTTACTTTCTCAATGAAGTAGTATTCTAATCGCCAAAAAAAATTCGAACTCAATGTGTTGAAGTTGATGAAACCCTAATATTTTAAACTTTCATGAGTTCGAAAACACACATTTTTCGAAAATGTCTGACTGTATACAGACAAAGATAACTCATAAACGCTTTAAGCTAGGAAGATGAAACTTGGTATTGGATTTTTATACCAAATTTTTACATTTCAGTCAATTTTTGAATAAAATTCATTCAAAGGAAAGTCTCTCTGTCTGACTTTTCAAATATAAGTTACCACGACAGCTCCAAAACGAAAACTAGATTGATAAAGTTTGGTGCAGATAGACTTAACATGTATAGAGTTACACTTACAGATCTATATGAAGCAAAATTCATTGAAATGTTTACCATCTGTCTGTATGTGCTTCCAGAAGCGTTTAAAAGTGATAACTCTTAAAAACGCAATGTTAGAAGTATTAAACTGGCATAAGGGTTTGTAAATACTATTGTAGATTTAGGTCATGTATTTGTTTCAATCGGTTAGAAAAAACACTGCTTAAGTACACGCACACTCGATTTTAATTTGCTATTAAGTGCCAAAAAAAATCGCCAAGGATTGCATGATAGTTTTGGTAGAAATGTTAATTTCAAGCCGAAAGTTAATATTCTCCTTTTAAGCAAAATCACTCAGCCGAAGTTAGTCTGCGGTTCGAATATACGTTAACGCGTTAACTAAAAACCGAAAAGAGCCGGGTAGACAAAATCCGGTACAAAGAATTACCATTTGCAATCTAGACACCTTCCAAATCCAAAAAGGGATTGTCATTTTTCGACATTCGTTGAAGCTCAAAAATAAGTGATAAGTTGAGGACGATAAGATGAAGATAACTTTTCAGATTTAGTACGAGATTTCGCGAGTACAGTTGTGGTGCTAATTTCATAAGCCAGATAACATTTACGATACCGAAGTCTATTTTTGTATTATGGTCATATTACTCGGCTACTGGCCCTAGCGTCACAGTTTCGTATCGCGACCTTCCCGGTACATTGGTGACCTTGACAATGCAAACTCCCGAAACAGTCGGGGCGCCGTCTGCCCGCAGCAAAATCGTCAGACTCACATGACGTTAAGCAAAAATCGTCAGACTCACTTGAAGTAAGCATGCAAACAAACAAAGATGGCAACTCCACTTAATGCAAGCAAGAAAGCAAAGCAAAGTCGTCAGGCTCACTTGATGCAAACAAGCAGCAACTCACCATAACGCTTTGCGCTATAAAAATCACTCGTCTCTTCGCCGGCTCACTGGTGGGGGAGTACTGTGGCTCTAGCATCATAAGCCAGATAACATCTACGATACAGAAGTCGACTTTTGTATTATGGTCATATTCCTCGGCTACTTGCCTTAGCGTCGCAGGTTCGTACCGCGTCCTTCGCTCGGTACACAGTTGTAGTTGATATACGAAAACAATACTTGAGCTTTCAATCCTTTCTCTAAATTTTCACTCTAGATCATTGGGTTGACGTTAGGACCCTTAACGCTCACCAGGGCCCTAAAAGGAATAATGTCCATCCCCTTTTTAGAATACGTAAAATCGAAATTCGCAGAGAATTGATCTGCAATTGATTGCCGCAGGGTCAAGACAAGATTCCATGAATGATACAACATTCAGATGGAATGAGATACAATAAAATCGAAATTAAAACAATTAATGCGAATCAATTTTTCCGATGGTATAGAACTCTGCTCTGGTTGATTTTGTCATTCACAAAATCTGATCTAAATTTTCTTGTGGGAAAAGCTTTTCATTTCACCATGGCAAGTTCTAAAAATCTTTGACCTGAAGATAATGGAACAGATTATCCTATGGCAAAATCTTTTCATTTCATCCTATTCAATATTAAAAATCTCCGGCCTGATTCTGCTGTAACTGGCAGAAAACTTTCATCTCACCATGACTCTTGCTGAAAACATTTGATCTGTTGTTGTTGTTACTAATGGCACTTGCTATGGACAAGCCCCCTGCTGATACAGCAGAAGATTTAAACCGATAGGAGTGTCTCTTGATTTTGAAGTTGCGCCAACTAGGGTCAAGAGTACGACTTAGCTAAACACTCTCCACATTCGCTTGCACTGTCCCTTTTTGCAGAGGGGCACATTCACACGTCTCACAGATAGAACACAGAAGAACAACCATGGCCTAGCCGGGACTCGAACCCGGAACACGAGGAAGACGCACTATCTGGGTGCCAGAAAGCCGGCCAAACATTTGATCTAATAATGGTGTAAACATGAGACAATTTTTTTTCATTTTGTCATGACTTTTGCTTTCTTTTATCATGACTACCCTTTCATTTTACCATGACTATGGCTATGATCTAATGAAGGCGTAACAGACTACCATGTGGTAAAATTCTTCAATTTCATTTTATTGACTACTTTGTGACCTGGTGATGATATAACACACAGTTATATTTCATTATGACCAGTGTTGAAGATTTTCGATCTGACGATTATCTAACAGATTGCCTTATGATAAAATCCCCATTTCACCATGACCATTGCTGGGAGGAAACCTATGACTTAATGCCGATGTAATAGATTAATTATGGCTAAAATTTTTCATTCCACCATGACCGTTGTTGGAAACCTATGACTTCATGCCGATGTAACAGATTAGCTTAAGGCTAAAATTTTTCATTTCATCATGACCATTGTTGGAAACCTATGACTTCATGCCAATGTAATAGGTTACATTATGGCTAAAATGTTTCATTCCACTATGAACGTTGTTGCAAATCTATGACTTAATGCCGATGTAATAGGTTAGCTTACTGCTGAAAATTT
>JAOUZG010022949.1:1472553-1504717 GCA_026289955.1 Argiope argentata
ATTAATAAAGCAAATTTTGTTCTTAAATGCCGAATTTTAGCCAGTTGTAGTGGTCTGCCTAAATTTTTCTTGCATAATTAATTTCCCTCATAATATTTCTTGCATTAATAAACAAATTTTGTTTCCTTAAATGCCGAATTTTAGCCAGTTGTAGTGGTCTCCCTAAATTTTTCTCGCATAATTAATTTCCCTCATAATATTTAATTGTATTAATAAGCACATTTTGTTCTTAAATGCTGAATTTTAAACAGTTGTAGTGGTCTCCCTAAATTTTCCTCGCATATTTAATTTCCCTCCTAATATTTGTTATATTAATAAGTAAATTTTGTTCTTAAATGCTGAATTTTAACCAGTTGTAGTGGTCTCTCCAAATATTTCTCGGATACTCTGAAAAAAACTTTATGTGTCAGAAAGTGCCTTAAAATGCATTGGCATACAATAGAGACGAATTATTAACATCTGTTGTGAATTTTACATTTTTAGTGAATCTATCGTGTCATCCTCGACGACTATTTTGACAATCAATCCCTGGAATGCGTTAATAGTATTCGAAAATCAAATTCGACACAAAACTTTATCTGTAGTTACAAAATCCCTTAATAAATTTGATATAATTAAGTCATTGAGTTTTTACTTTATCGCATTGTGATACACATGAAGTTTTTGATATAATAAAAGAAATCGGTGTGTTAGTATTAAGTGAATGACACTGATAAACGATAGATATGGAATATAAGATCATTGTTTTGGATCTTAGAATTTAGCATTTTTACCTAACCTATAGCGTGAATAAGTTTTTTGGGGGTCACTTGTTTCCAACTGATTGATATCAAAGTTTGATCATTGATTTCACTCATTGTGCTTGTGAGTAATTGCATTTACAAATGTACGGAAGTACAGACGAATCGCCAGTCAAACATTTGCTGCATTTGGTTTAAAATATAACACATTATGATAAATATCTATATTTTAGATGTTATACCTGTGAACCAAATCTTATCTACTTAGAATTTTGTTTTTGGTAGTCACTGGCACTCGTACACCCAAACAGACAGATTTCCTGTGACCGGATTTTGTCAATAGAATTCAACAAACACGATCATAATTCCATGTATTAAATTTAATTAAATTTAAGCTCAAATCCGAATTTTTAGATCAAAGTGTTTTTCGTAAATTTTGTTCTCAGACTGACAGACAAAATGCTAAAAATGTGTTTTTCCGACTCGGTGAAGTCTCAAAAGTGAAAGATTCGTCAAAATTATTTATTATTAATTAATCAATTATTTTTATTGTGTCAGAGCATGATGTTGTTTTGGGATGAGGTTTTGTGGCGTCAACAAAAAACCGTAGGCGTAAAATAAAAAAAAAATTATTATTTGCTCGAGCATTTCAAAAAATCAGCTTTTAACAACGCGTTGCCATTGCATTTACAAAAGCTCTGATTTTTAAAAAATAAGTTAATGACTACGGCAAATAAAACCTAGAAAAATGTCATTTTGAGCGTGTGATTATATTAAATGAAATAAATAAGAAACGCGATTATTTTTTTTAAACAATCAATTTTTTTAAACAAAGTTTTTTTGGATCCTTTGCAATACTAAAGTGACTCATTAAAATGAATAAAAACAATGAAAATTAATAAAAACATAATTTAACTTGCGCGAGCACGTGGCTCTTGGACATTCAAGAAATGATGTTCTGACACGATAATTGAAATATACATAGCAGATTTCATTTTAATCTTTGTTTTTATTTTTACAATTACAATATTTTCTTTTTGTGTAATTAATGCTTGAAAAATTAAAAAAGTAATATCCATCGATTCACGGTATAAAACAGCATTCACAAATGTTTAGAAAATAGTTTTCATAAATGACTGCCAAGATGTTGAATTTTATTATTATTAATAATCATTTAGTTCATCCCTTGTCATTTCTATCCATTAGCTATGCCGGCTTTACAAATGCCTGTCGGGTCAATGTCAACGATGTTGAGCCTGTTGAGAGCACTCACAGCGCCAAACAAGCCCTTATTAAAACAAAATTAAGCTTGATTACACTTTCAGTAATTATTGAGACGCGCGTGACCATTCAAAATTACCTTTGACGCAGCTTAAAGAATTATCCGGAATAATCTTCCGCCATCGGGGTTAAGACGCTTAGGAGGTTGGCGAACTTCTGCCAAACGAAGCGCCAATTAATGTATCTATTTATATATAATGATGCTCACTCCGAGCAGATGTCCCTCGCCAAACGAAGATAAATGATCTATTGATAATAATACCAATAACAGATGAAGGGGGGAGGGGAATCGCCCGGGCAACTCACACAGAAAGAAATGTATCGAAAAAAAATGGAGGTAACAAAAGTATCACTTTGTGAGACCATTAGCAGCAATTTTGCTGAATTTGGAGTTAACTGCGTGTCATTGGTGGGTCTGAGATAAGAGGGTTTTCGGAACCTGTGATGTTCCTCTAACCTAGGCCCTCTTTCCCTCTTTTCGTGGGTATTACAGAAAAAAAAATTTAGATAACTCGATTTTGGTCTGCGAAGAATAATAAAATAGTCGTTCTCGAAACTGCTGAAGATGCAAGTTCGGTTCATATGAAGTGACCGAGTTCTTTAATCTTCGAGTCGAGTTGTTCTAGAACAACAAGGTTAACAAGGGAGGTTAACAACAAGATGTGTGCTTCGACAATCTCTCTCTCTCTCTCTCTCTCTCTTTATATATATATGTATATATATAAAGATGAATAAAAAACAAATTTGTTTTTATGCTAAAAATTGATGCCTTTTACTTTAAAATTTGGAATTTTTCGGGTCATAAAAGACAATTTTTTAGACAATAGTTTAACTCTTTACAGAAAAAAATTCCAATTTTTATTGGAATCCATGCCTGTTGGTGAACCTTGAGAAAGTCATCATGTTTTAAAAACTTGTATTTTTTAACCTTCTAAAAATATTAAAAGTGTAGAGAATAGAATTAATCAGTTAGTATGGTCTCCCCAAAAGTTTCTCGTATATTATCTGATAAGTCGTCTGTCTCCTCATCCAGCATCAAATTATGAATTTTGGCAATGTCGTGGGTGCTCAGATTTTTATTTTCTAAGCCCCAGTATGATTCTTAGTACATATAGAGCGGGTAACCCCCGATCGGGAAACAACAAGATCTTTGCACAGTATTACCGGAGGGCCCAAAGTTTTAATTACAAATAATGATTTACAAGAAGCTGGCCTGTTAGTACAGAAAAAGAAGGAACTCTCCCCCAATGGCCGTTCAACTGTAGAGTCTGACACAGGGGAGGCCTACAGCGAACCATATACAATCTAGAAAAATTCGGCCGGGGTGGCCGACTGGCCCAGGGGGCCTTGGGCCCTGAATCGCCAGTCTCCAGGAAGAAGCATTGTCGAGACAGGCGCAACTCCGTAGTCATCATCCTATGGCTTCTTAGTACAGTAAGGTGAATCTATTTTAAATCAATAATTGTATATTGTTAACTGCATGCCATTGCCGAAATGTAGCAACGAAAATCGTACAAACATTGTGGATTAATCATTGAGAGCGGTTGATAGACAAGCGCCTGAAAACCGGATATAATTTTAGGACTAAATGAAATCAAAACATGATGCAGAACTATAATTATAATCTCGAAGTCACATACCAAATTTCATTTAGTTAAATAGTTGCATTTTTTAACTATTGTGTCTTATATGCGTGAGAAAGTATAGATCGATAGTCAGTCAATACCTTGACGAATTTGCCTCCAAATTTGGCGCACTTTGAAGATTAAATATGTGCACTATATTTCATCCATCTAGCTTTCTACGTAATCGTATTAATTTATATTCCGCAATCGGATATTCTCCACAGAATGGATTATCCGTTAAAAAATCAACAAATTTGATGTGAAAATCGCGCATCAAATTTCGTACGCCTTGATCATATTATTGTGTTCACAGATTCACCTTCACAATTTCAAAATTGTATTTTTTGAACTCAGGATAGTTCTAAAATTTAAATATTCATCGAATTCGAATTTTTTGAAAAATTACTTGGTTCCGAGAAAGTGAAAACAAAATCGTAAAAGCCTGGATTTCTTAATTCAGACACTAACATATAATATTTGGCATTATTTTATAATTTTTTGAGTTGCTTCGTCTTATATACTACTTCTATTTAATTTCAAATTCATTTCTTATGTATGGCCTCATGTATAGAATTTATTTAACAAAATATATAGTTTCGAATTGCGAGAGATATTAAAGCCATGTTATTTTGATATATTTTTATCTGTTCTGATTATTGTATAGATGCATTAATGGAATCAATTCCCATAGTATCATAATGCCATTAAAAGATTAAAACGTTGGGGAATCTATTTAAAATCTCACTTTATCTTTCGACATTACGTGATTTTATTTTTTATTTCCTTTTCTAAGCTGCACAGATAATGAACATAATCTTTTACCCTTACTTTTGAAACAATTTTGAAAATAGAAAATCGCGTGATCAAATACCTAGTGAAACAGTAAAAACTTAGTTACACTTTTTGATTAATTAATATTATTGTCAGCTATTTTTCTACTCATCAGTTTTTGTTTTTTTATTGATTTACATATTTTTTTTCATTTTTATTCATTTACATATTTTTATCATGTCAGAACATGATGTTATTTTGGGAATGAGAGTCAACAAAAATCCGTAGTCGAAAAATTGAAAATTTATTATTTGTACGAGCATCTCAATAAATCAGCTTTTAATAACGCGTTTACAAAAGCTCTGATTAAAAAAAATAAGTCAAAGACTACAGCAAATAAAACCTAGAAAAATGTCATTTTTTTGGGGGGGAGGGTGATTATATGAAATGAAATAGATAGGATGTGTTATATTTTTTAAAACAATCAATGCGGGACAAAGCTTTTGGATCGTTTGCAATGTTAAAGTTACTAAATTCAATAAAACAATGAAAATGAATAAAAAATATAATTTAACTTGCACGAGCGCGTGGTGTTTGGCCGTTCAAGAAATGATGTTGTAACATGATACATTGAAACATGCATAGTAGATTTCATTTTAATGTTTTTCTTATTTTTTTTATAATTTTTTTTCCTTGTTTTACTTATTTACACACTTTTTTTTTCATTTCATTCCCACAAAATCTATTTTTGAAAATTCTACAATGTATATACATATAAATATTTAAAATTACCAAAAATGCGTCAAAAATTTGTCCGATATCCAAAATAGAATTATATAATAATTTTATAAATTTTAAATTGTCATACATTTATTTCAATCATTTACTTTAATTTTAACTCATTATTGGAATTATATTTATTAATATAAAAAGATTTAAGTTATTTTCTACAAAATAAGTTCTAAATATGCATTTTAATTTAAAATTCACTGATGATTTACATATTTAAACAACTAACATAAACATATAAACAGTTTACTCTAGCTATAAACCTCCTATCACTGAAACATTAACTGCGACCCACCGAGTTGAATACCACATAGAAAGTTGTATTGCAGCGGTTCAACCATGCATATCCCATTACGGCGACCCCCGTCTGGATTTTTAAGCCGCTCACCCCCTAAAAGGGTTATCTCTCCCCTCACTCCCATTGGTCAGCACCCTGCCTGTTATGCAGAAATCGACCCCACCCCCTTTTTCGTCGCTTCCCTGCGAGCCACCGGCGCATCACTCTTTCATCCCTCCGCCATAATTCCGGTTGCTCCGGCGACGAGATGCGGGAGGGCTCCGCCCACTCGTCGTCATGGGAACGAATTTAAGGGACGGAAGGGTTAAAACGGGAGAGAGAAGGGGAAGTGACGACTGTTTATTTTTGGTGTCGATGGAGCGTTTTCGAAAACGCTGCGGAATATAATATCGTCTGGCGTGTTGGTATTGTGATTCCGGTTAAATCGAGTTGACGTGATTGGAGAATTATCATGTTTGAACCGGATTAAAGCGGATTGTTTAGAATTGTGCGAATCGAGCCGTTATTGAAGCTGTTTTAACAGAGTTAGCTGTTTTTAAAATTGTGTTGAATGTATGATTTGTAATGCATTGAATTTAATCCACATTCTAAATGGACGTTCCATTTTCTCACTCAACTTTAAGCTATTTATATGCTTGATACAACAGTTCAATCCGGTTTATGATTTCATAAAAAATATATAATTTTGATAGTGTTATCATAGATATAGCTAGAATTGAGGTAATTGTTCATGATCAATTTTTGTGGTTAGAATATAATTAAACCTTAAAATGTAAGTAATTATTAAAATTAATTTCTGAATTCATCTTTTTAAAACGGTATTATCTCATTATAATCATATTAGGATAATTATGCTTATGGGAATAAATGAATTAAAATTAATATTTTTTGTAGTTATTCATTTTAATTGTTTATTCAATTCCTATTAGTTCACACTCTCCCTATATTATATATCTTGTTCAAATTTTCAATCGTTAATAAAATATTTTATATCACTCAATTTCAAATACATTTTTTAAAACTTGTTGGGGGTGACACTCGATGTTAATAGAGTTTTTTAAAAATATTAATTCATTCATTAAATTTAATTCATTTTTAATGCTTTAAATACCGTTTTAGCAGTTTGTAATGAAAATTGAAATCAACAGGCAGTAGCTCCATCGGTAAAATGCGAGGATTTCAGTATTTATCACGTGAAGGTGAAGAATGCAAGTTCAATTTTTGAGAAACTCAAGTAATTTTTTGATAAATTATTTATAATTATTTAAGAAAAAGTAACTAAAATAAATTTTTCTTTGTTGTCCTAAGTAAGAATTGACTTAAAATATTTTTATATTACTTTTTATATTTTATTCATTTTATTTTTAAGGTTAAAATAAGTATTAAAATAATAGTTTCCCTCAATATTTCCATCATTCTATAATTTAAGTAATTTCCATTTTATTTACTATTTCCCATTTTTAATATTAAATGAAAGAGTCTCTTTCAAATGTTTATAATTCCTAGTTACATGTAATTATACCTGTAAATTATTTTTCCTTCAGCGAATCCTATTTTCCGGACAGCGAATAAAATTGAACAAGAACGCTACAACTGATTCTTCTTCTCTTGGTTCAAAATTTGATATAGATATGAAACTAACAAGCGACATACCAAATTACATTTATCCAGTTTCATTGTAATTTTGATTAATAATCTTCACAGACAAGTTTTTCAAATATTTGGCTCAAAAGTAGAGGAATATTTACAATTTTAATGCAAACACCAAAGAGAAATTTCATTTATCTCGTGCACCGAGCATTTGAATTAGCGAATTAATAAATTTGGTCTTGACAGAAATTACAGTATAGATATATTGGTCTAAAATTTGAAACAATTCTAATAAATTTTGATGTGCACTGTCAACTGTTTGGAACTTCTGCGCTAGACCTCATGTTGCCAAATATTTAAATATAAATAACGCATGTTTTTTATTCACAATTAAACAGTTTAAAAGAGAAAGAGTGCTAAAGTTCCCCATTTTTTTTAAAAAAATTAAATCATAACTCTTGACTTTTAATGATTTCATTATAGTATTTTCTTTTACCTATTTATTGATCTAGTGATTTCTAGAGCACCAAAAAAATCAACAGATTTCGCTATCTTGAATAATTAAAAATAAATAAAAATGTAATTGATTTTCTTAGAATATTTCAACATCTACTGATCTATTTTGAATCGAAAATATTCTGAAATCTATAAAACAAAATAGTATGTTTCGTAAGCGTGTATTTGCTCATTAATATTTATTTGTTTATCATTTTGTACTTCACTTTTTTGCCATATTTATTCATGAATTCATTTATTTCAAAATTTATTTTCAAAATATATTCTTTCTTTTTATTTTTCTTTAATTAAAACTGGGATATCTTTGAATTTTGATAAATGTTTCTCTCAGAAAATTTAGTGTTTTCTTCATGTGTAAGAGTATTTTGATGTTAAAATAAAAAATTATTTTCTCGATAAAAATATAATTTTACTTACATAACTTCTGTGAATTAAACATAGTTTACAATTTTTTTATATAAAACCGTCAGCATAATGTTAAGAATTAGTTATATACCTGATATAAAATGGCCGTTTAAAATAGTTTTTAATGAAGCTTTATTATCATGTTAGATCATGTTGTTGTTTTGGGGATGAGTATTTTGGCGTCAACAAAAATCAGCTTTCAACAACGTGTTGGCCATTGCATTTACAAAAACTCTGAGTTAAAAAAAAAGTTAATGACTACAGCCAATAAAACCTAGAAAAATGTCATTTTGAGCTCGTGGAGATATGAAATGAAATAATTAGGAAAGGTGATATTTTTTGAAGCAATAAAAGCGAGACAAAGTTTTTTCTGCATCGTTTGCAATACTAAAGTGACTCATTCGATGAAACGATCAAAATAAATAAAAAAAATTCAACTTGCACGAGCACGTGGTGCTTGCCCGTTCAAGAAATGATGTTCTGACGTGATACATTGAAAATATGCATAGCGGATTTCATTTTAATCTTTTTATTCATTTCTTATTTGTTAAAATCTTCTGATCTTTAGTTTACGGTAATAATATACTTTACGGTAATGGTGGATTAGCCTATATTTACTAGCTACGTAAAATATGAGATTTTACGGGAAATTGACCTTATATTCTTTCAAAATCCAAGATTGCAATGCTTTCTAATAGCTGAATTCTAAACCAATGGAATTTTTTTACTTTCCCTTTAGACAAAGTGTACGAAGGAGAATTATTGTAATTGTCAAAAAAAAACTGCAATCAAATGTTGACGAAACTCCTTGTCTTAGATCTTTCTAGGTCCACAAAACACATTTTTGAAATTGTGTCTTTTTGTGGACACGGCGGTTCAAAAACAATTTGAGCTTGACAGATAAAATTTGGTTCGTGGTTTTTACTCACAATTTACTGGTTTCTATCAAATTTTAGGTAACATTCAATGAAATTCGCTTGCATAAGTAGTACTGAACACAATAACCATAAAACATAAAGAGCTAGATAAATGAAATTCAATACAAAAAATATAGATTTGTATCAAATTTTAAATTTAATCCATTAATAGGTTGATTTATTGTATGTAAACACGATATCTCAAAAGCACAATAACTTAGTGAAAAGATATTTGGTTTGCGGTGTATTTTTGTGTCAGTTCATCCAAAATTCGTATCTGATTTTCTCTACTCTGCCAGACAATAGTTGCAGATATTATGGAATCATGAATTCATTTTTCCTTTCAAGTTCATCATCAGATAATATTATTCTTTTAAAATCCAAAATTATTAAATTTAATCGATTAACTTAAAGTCTAAAAATATTGTTATGATTTATAGTCGTTGAGAATACAATAGTGTATAAAATTTCGAGAAAAAAAATGAAATATCAAAAATTATGCCAACGGCAAGAAAAAAAAAGGCCGATGAAATTGAAGAATACAACCTTAACTCATCTGTGAGTTACTTAAACCTTAACAAAAATCGTTATTAACAAAATCATTAGCTGTCATGCATTTATCGCGGGAAAAAAAAGGAAACTCGGATACCGTATTTTAATACCAGATGAAACCTTCCTCTTTAACCTCCCTTGAAACAATTTGAGTTGACAGTCCTTTTTTTTAGAATTCTCCACTGCAATCTTTTAGTCCTTTAATAACTCACTCCTTAGCTTAACTTTAATTGGCTTGGATTACTGGCTATAATTGGCTTGGAATTATTGGCTTTAATTAGCTTGGCATTACTGGCTTTAATTGGCTTGATATTACTGACTTCAATTGGCTTGGCAGTATTGGAAATACTCACTTCTAAGCTCAAGTTTAAGTGGCTAGTCAGTAGCTAGATCTGAGATACTAAGTCAGTTTTTCAAGTGGTTTCTGTAGCTTATCTTGGAATACTGTTAAATTCGATGACTGCGTTGAAAGTTCGCCTTTTTTAAACGAAATTAAATTATTAACGAGTTAATATCTTACAATGCGAAAAAAATGAAAATTTCTTGTTATTTATCGCTTGAACACAAATATTTAAAGAATGGATGGAAATACAATTTATTTTTCTATTCAGAACCTAGATAATGTATATTTCTCCAGCTGCTTACAAAATGTTAAGTAAATCGTTTGATAAACCTCTGAATTAGAAGATTTTTATTTTATATCTCTTGTTAGATAATAAAAATATCAATTTTCCAGTCTTTTTCTAAAAAAAAACATTGTTATTTGCCTGAAAATATTTTTATGCTGATATTAAAAAATATATCTATTTTCGAATCTTTTAAAAAGAATTCACTTCGAACGTATTCACATTTATTCGTAATGTTCCCCTGCAATGGCATTTTACATTCAGTATGGGAAAAAAAGGCTTATACATTGCTTTTAGAATGATTATCCAAGTCAAATCAAGTCAGAGAATAAGCCAAGCATGCTTTATTAATAAATTCCATCTTCATAAATATGAAACGAATCAACCTAAGGTATATGACTACATTTGGGGAGATTCTTTTTTTTTTTTAATTTTACGAAATTGAAAGACACATAAGAAACGTATCATTTAAAATCCAAAATTGATTTGAAAACTAGAAAAAAAAATATGTTACTTTTTGCTTCAAAAGTGATATAAATCGAAACTCATTTAGTTTAGAAGTTAATCAAATTATTTATTCAAAAGTTTGCAAAAAACATTAAAAATAATTTATTATCTATTTCATAACCAAAAAAATAAAACTGCATTCCTATCCAGTCTTTATATATTGTGATTCAACTGATAAATAAAATAAACAAGAACTTCGCCTTATGAATTATTTAAACAAATGTAATTTTTTTAATAAACAGATTATTTATTCTGTACTCTGAAGCTATAGAACAATATGAGAAAATGTTATGCGAGATGTGAGCAAAATGAGTGCATTAAATTTTTAATTATGAGGTATTTTTTTCATAAGAATTTACCAAAATTTCTAATTTGGAAAAACTGCATTTGAAGATGTGAAATAGTGTTAAATTGTAAATTATGCTGATATAAAAAAGTCATGTAATTTTCCACAGAATGAACATAGAATAAAAAATCAAACGATTTTTTATAAAATTGTTAAACAAAACAAAATTTCCCAATAAGATTAATCCTAATATATTCACAAACATTTAAAAAAAATTGGGTGAGTTATTTTTATTACAATCAGCTGGAGAAGTTATAAAAAACATCTGCTCACATTGTAACGAAATGAACCATTGTAAAAACAATTATTATTCAGAAAACGTTCTAAAAAGTAATTGAAAAAGCTACAAGTTGAGTTTTGTTGATTTAACATTCATTTTCATCTGCTTTTTACAAAGTTTCAGAGCTGTCAATCAACAAAAAAATAAATTTTTAAAATGTACCAAAAGTCAAATATTTTGATTCGCTTTAATGCAACATGCATTTTGTTTCGGAGAAGTCTTGACTCATTTTATGAGAAATATTGTGTTTACAAAAGTAATCAACTGAAAACTCGTTTTCATTATAAACATCTAAACTCTAAATATTAAATAACTCTCCGAAATAATTTTATTTATTTATTTAATGAATGAGATATAAATAAATAAATATGCTTTTAGATATGAAAAATGTAGTTTAACTTTACTTTTGATTTTATAGTTTTATGATAATCGTTGAAAAATTCGACCGCGATAATTTGGCGAATTTTTTCAATTTAATCTTTTTTTAAATAAATTATTTTTTTTAAACCTTGCTTCTTTAAATTCAAAAATTCATCAAGATAAAAAAGTGAATCCAGTATATCTTTACAACAAAAAGTTTACTTCCCAACTTAATTTTGGAATCAATAAAAAAAAATATATCATGTTTTAAAATGTAGTTTGTGTCTAGTGTAGATTAATTTCAGAGTACAATAAAAAAAAAGATTGTCTGTCTATCCAATCGTATGTGAGAATATTAGCATAAAAAGCACAACGATCAAGAAAAATGAAATTCAAAATCATTAAAAGGAGTAATTTTTTAAAAAACAAAGAAATGTTATGTTATAATATTTTTTTAAGTTACCTTGGGAAGACGTCATAATTCAACTTTCAAACTAAAAAGAGGTTATAAATACACACTTTCACTGCTTAGAGTATATCTGTGCCAGATGTGGTTGCTCCGGATCTATGGATTAGGGCTGTTGGAATCCAACCCACTGGCATACACACGTACACATTAATCTTTATTATTATTAAATATTAAAAGCAAGTCCGAAAACCCAGTTAGTGAAAGAATGTATTGAAAATTATTAGCAATTTTTATTGCTTTTCCGGTAATGCATTTTTCTCTTCCTTTAAAACCTTTACATAAAAATTAGTATATCACTTAAATTGCATACAGGGTGGATCTAAAATCATGGGACAAACTTTGAGGGTTGGTGTAGCACGCTATAAAAAACAATTATTGTATAGGAATAAACTTCCCGTGTATGTGGTGGCTGGCGCAAGTTAAAGTTGTCGTGGTCACAAAGTCCTCCATGTCGAGAGTAATACGCTGTGGGTACTCGATCAGAAGTGATCGTTCTCTGATCCAGATCTAAATTACGACGGTGGATGAATGAATGAAATGCATGAAGGAAGTCCGCCCTGTAAAAAGGCTTTGTGACGTGTATGAGCTTGAAGTCAGACTTCTGCCCTCGAGTGCTCAGGGGTACATACCCTCAGAAGCTGACCCTCGGGGGGGGGGGCACCTCGTAATTAGGGATGAGATGTTTCCAGTATGGTGGTTGGATCTCCCTAACCTGATGAGTACACTAATTGGTGGGGGTTAGGCTCCTCCCATTGATAATGGGACGTATTTCCTTCGGGGAGGGTTGTACCGTGGCCGGTGACTGCCATTAGGACTCAACCACAGTTCTCGCTCATTGCTGTTGCGCCTGTCCGATCATTCATTGCTTATGGTTAATCCGCGTGCCTTCATGACGGGTCGGAGAGTCTGTTCTATGATTACCCTCAGAAGCTACTACAACCCTTATTCCGTGGTAGAAAGCGAAATACGAGAACTACAACAACAACAACTTTGTATAAGAATATGCCCGGAAGTGATGCGTTCATGCACAAACACAAAAAAATAACACATGAAATGAAAAACATCGTTTATCTACAACGTCACCGTTCAATGATTTTTTTTACAACAATGTCCACAAAAAGCCCAGTACTGCGGTCATCGAAAGTAATGCAAGCTTGGTAGCGTCGGTGGAGTGATTAACGAACAGATTCTCATACTCCGGGTATGTCATTTACGCATACAGGATAGTCGAACAACGAGTACTTCACTTGAGTCAACTGGAGTCTTGTAAATGAGTCTCCATTAGAAAAAAAATCGATTGGATAAATCTGGCGATCGTGATGGCCATCAGAATGGCCTACTACGCCTAATCCAGTGCACCTCAAAAGTAGCATCCAGAACTCATTCCATCTCATTGTGGACTTCCATATTAAAACATCACCATCTTGCTGAAACCAGCTCTGATTGCGAACGCCAGTCGGAAATTCTTTCGGCAATTCTGGTAAAACCTCTTCCAGAAAAATCCGATAACAGCCAAGCAAGTGTGATTTCTGTTGGATGCAATTTTCAGTAACCGTTTTAGTATTTTCTGTACGGAATCATTGGTTAAGTTTCATGCTAATGAACATTTTATGATTCCGTTAATGTGTTACTAATTTTCTGTGTAAGCCTCTTCGCGTCACTTCCGATCATATACACCATCTGGCCAAAAGTATCTGACATCCAGTGGTATGGACTTGGAGTTTATTGAGGGATACATTGATATGATGTTGGTCTTTCTTTTGCGTCGATGACAGCCTGCACACGTCTGGGAAGACTTTCCACCAGTTTTTAATTAGGCGGCTATAGGAATTGGCTTCCAGGTGTCCCTCTGAACTGAAGTGAGTGCTTGCAGTGAGGGTGGTCGATTAGGCTGGATACGTAATCTGTGCTCTAATTCGTGTCAAATATGTTCTATGGGTTTTAGATCGAGACCCTGAGGAGGTTACTCTTGTTTTTGAATACTCATGCCTTCAAACCACGTCTGTGCAAACGTCGATGTGTGAATGGGGCAGTTATCCTGCTGGAAGAGAAATGGGCTTTCCCTAAAATATTGCTATAGATTTGGGAGTCCAGAATGTCTACACACATCTCGGAGTTCATGTTTCCAACCTCAGGAACTAATGGAGCCAAGCCAAACCAGAAGAAACGCCCCCACACCATTATGCTTCCACCACCAAACTCAATAGTTGACACAATGCAGTCACTAAAGAAACATTCGTCACTCATCATCCAGACCCAGACGCTTCCATCCGATTGCCAAACTGTAAAGCGAGATTCATCGCACCAAAGAACACTTTTCCACATGTCCACAGTCCAATGACGGCGAGCCATTGAAATCGATACTTCGAATTCTGTGGAGTAATGCTCGACTTGTGCGCGGCTGAGCGACCAAGGAATACGAAGTTTCTCAAATACGAGGAACAGTCCTGCTGCTAACTCTAATGCCTGATGAGCTTTGGAACTCCTGAGGAATGTCCACCAATGAGCACTTGCGATTTTGTTTCACTACCGTTCACCAAGTCTTTTTGAACTACCAGTCCGTTTTTCTGCATTTTCACTGCCTCGACGTTTCCACTTCACAATGGCATCACTCAAAGTGGATTTAGGCTTCTGAAGAATACCCACAACCTCACGAATTGATTTACCACAAAGGTGGCATCCCACTATACTGCCATGATTCCACTCACTGCGCTCCTTTGAATTACTCATTGCCTCTCAAACGCATACATACAACCTGACAAGCCACTACCTATTCTTTTGTAGCTTTCGATTACGTATTGCATCATTCGCCGACTTTCTGGAACAGAGGTAGCGAGTCTTCCTCGTGTTATTTGAGTCCTGGGTTCAAGTATACGGTTCAGGCATGGTTGTTCTTCTGTGTGCTGTCTGTGAGATGTGTGAATGTGCCCCCCGCTGTAAAAAGGGGCTGTGCAAGCGTGTGGGTATGTGTTTCATCCTCATATGAGCTAGAAGTCAGACTTCTCCCCTCGGGTGCTCAGGTTCTATACCCTCAGAAGCTACTGCACCCCTCTTTCAGTGGTAAAATGCGGACACGACATCATCATCATTGCGTCACTCGTCAGAACCAATTTCAGAACCTCGTCAGAACCAAAAAACTTTGTGCCTAATAGTGTATTCCTATACAATAATTGTTTATAATGAGCTTTATCATCCCTCAAAGTTTGTCGCATGATTTTAAACCTACCCTGTATAGATCCATTAATGGTTAAATACATTGTTTTTGTGGTACTTAAGGGGAAATGAATAAACATGCCATATTGTATTTGTGCACAAGAAAATTGAAAGACAAAGATATTTCCAGATTTAATTTAACATTAATTATCACAGACTTAATATTATTAATAATTAAAAAAGGGGTTACTTCATCATCTGTATCAGTTTTGTGAATGAAGAGGAAAGTTTGATTACAAGGAAATTTACTCACTGATATGTCAATAATCTAATTAATAATGGTATTTTGATTTGAATTCATCACTGATCATTTAATTTGATGAAAATTCCCTCACTGGTAATTTGATTTAATAGATATTTATTCACTGGTAATTAGATTTAAGGAAAATTTCAGAATTCATAATAATGTATTCCTTTTAAATCCTGTTTTATTTATTAAATGCTCATTACGAAGAGAAACAATGTAATTTAGAGTTGTAAGTTTATTTTTATTGTCATTCCGTAGACACCTTTAATTTGTCCAACTTATAATTCCTTTTGTTTAATTTTCTTAATATTTGAACATGTTTGTTTATAAAATCGTTAGAATTTTATTTTTAAATCTATTTTTGGGGAAGTTACATGGTTTTTTGTATTTACATTAATATACATTTTAATGCTATTTTACATCTTTCAAGTGGTATTTTCTCAATTATAGAATATAAGAAAATTGTCTTACGAAAAATTTCATAAATTAAAATTTAGCGCTACTTTTTGGTTAAATTTGGATGCAGTTTTTGAATTGGAGAATAAATAATATCTCCATTAAGATATATTGTATAGGTGTTTTAGTGCTTCACAAAGTGAAAAAAAAATGAAAATGCCGTGTTATTTTTCAATCTAACCTCAGTATTTAAAGAATAGATATAAATACAGTCTATTTTTTTATTCAGTAACTAGATATTATATTTCTTCAATTACTTTCAAAAATTTTGCGTTATGTCCCTTTTTTTGCTTTAAAAAAATTCTTCTTTTTTTCTTTTCAATTATGGTAATTAGAACGCTGTACCATATGGTATCTAAATCGATTTTTTATTTTAAGAAAATTTAATCCCTGATAATTTGATTTAACATGAGTTTTATCAGTAATCAAATTAAAAAGGGTATTTTGATTTGAAAAATATTTATTGCCGGCATCTTGGCATAAGGGTAGTCATAGATAGACTCTCCGACCCGCCATTAAGGCACACGGATGTAATCCATAAAACTGAATGATTGGACCGCGACAGCAAAAACACTGGCGGTTACTGTGGTTGAGTCCTAATGGCCAGCACCGTCCACGGTACAAACCTCCCCGAAGGAAGTACGTTCCGTCATCGATGGAAGAAGCCTAACCCCCACCTATTTGTGTACCTTCCAAGGGTGGCGAGATCCAACCACCATTCCGGAAAAATCTCATCCTCATTTTGAGGTGCCCACCTGGGGGATAGGCATAGGGATAGCACATTTTCCCGATGACTTGGGCTTATATAGATACCCCAGCTATGTAAATAAGCTACCATGGTAAGTGCCATAAGAAACAACAACAGAAAGTTTCATTACTGGTAATTTAATTGAATGGATATTCCTTCACAGATAATTTGATTTAATGAATTCTTCATCAATGGTAATCAGATTTGATGAAAATTTCAGATGAAATTTCAGAAATTTCATTACTGGTAATTTAAATGAATAGCTATTCTTCACAGGTAATTTGATTTAATGAATTCTTCATCAATGGTATTTGATTTGATGAAAATTTCAGAATCAATAATACATTTCTTTCAAGTCACCGTTAATTTATTAAATTCTTATCATAAATAGAAACAATGTAATTTAGTGTTGCAAGTTTTAATTTCATTGTCATTCCATAGAACGCTTCTAATTTGTTCAAATGAACGCAAGGCCCGGGCCATCAATATTCCTGAATCGTTCCCAGGCATGAATCGATTACCGAATTAGTTATGCTGCTCGTAAAACATAATTAGCGGAACTGAAAGGCCGGACGCGGTTTTTATTATTCATGCTGACCATTTGTTATCAACGAATGGTACGAATTCATTGATAGTTAAATCTGCAAATAGATTTATGTTATATCCATACATAATCGTCGTTTGTAATAACTATTGCAAAAGAGTTGCTCAGAATTTGCAAAGTGCTGATGATTTCATCTGTTATGTGGGCTATAGAGTTTCAAATTTTGCATGATAGTGTATAACAGGATTGATAATATTGTTGTGGCATTGATTGTCATGTTAAAATTACGGGGCATTTTATAAATTGTTTAGTAAATTTATAAACCACTAAATTACGAGAACTTTTGTGAAATTGTGAAAAGCTTTTGGGAACGAGATACTTTTATGAAATATTAAAGATTAGATAGGCAATGAGAGACATTTTAGTGATTCATTAGAGGGCTATTCAATCAGAAATGCCCTTTATGAAGTATTAGAGGACTACTAGAGAATTAGAGGATAGAGAACACTAAACGAAGAACGAAATACTTTGTGAAGTATTAAAAGACTTTGGTAATCAAGCCACTTTGTAAAATATGAGAGAACTATTAGGGAACGAAGTAAGTATGAATCGAGGACTCTTAATGAACGTGTCTTGTACTAGAGAACAAATGGAAGAAATTTTAGGAAAATAGAGATGGCTGTTAAGTAGCCAGTCACTCTATGTTGGGGGGAGGGGAGAGGGGTTCCAAGGGAATGTTGAAAGAAATTTTCAAATTTTTATGATACACTTTGTGATTTATTAGAGAACTATTCAGTCACAAATGTCCTTTAATGAAGTATTAGAAAACTACTGGAGAATTAGAGGATAGAGAACACTAAACGAAGAACGAGATACTTTGTGAAGTATTAAAAGACTTTGGTAATCAAGTCACCATGAAAATTACTAGAGAACTATTAGGGAACGAAGTAAGTATGAATCGAGGACTCTTAATTAAAGTGACGTGTACTAGAGGACAGATGGAAGAAATTTTATGAAAATATAGATGGCTTTTAAGTATCCAGTCAATCTATATTAGGGGGGGGTCCAAGGAGACTGTTGGGCGAAATTAAAAATAGGATACTTTTGTGATTCATTAGAGGACTATTCAGTCACAAATGCCCTTTGTGAAGTATTAGAGGACTACTGGAGAATTAGAGGATAGAGGACACTACACGAAGAACGAGATGCTTTATGAAGTATGAAAAGACTTTGGTAATCAAGTCTCCATGTAAAATACTAGAGAGCTATAAGGGAACGAAATATGAACCGAGAACTCTTAATTAAAGTGACGTGCACTAGAGGACAAATGGAAGAAATTTAATGAAAATATAGATGACTGTTAAGTAACCAGTTAGTCTATGTTAAGGGGGAGGAGTCGTAGGGGACTGTTGAAAGAAATTTTAAATAGACACTTTTGCGATTCATTAGGGAGCGTTATTCAGTCACAAATGCCCTTTATGAAGTATTAGAGGACTACTGGAGAATTAAACGATAGAGGACATTGCACGAAGAACGAAATACTTTGTGAAGTATGAAAAGACTTTGGTGATCAAGTCACTATGTAAAATACTAGAGAACTATTAGGGAACGAAATAAGTATAAACCTAGGACTCTTAATTAACGAGATATGTTTGTGGAGTACTAGAGGATAAATGTAAGAAATTTTATGAAGATGGCTGTTAAGTAGCCAGTCAGTCTATGTTGGAAAGAGGAGGACCTAGAGGACTGTTGGGAGAAAGTTTGGGAAAATATTGATGCTATTAAGTAATCAATCAGTTGGTGTTTGGGGGATTGTAGAGGAACAGCTGGGAAAAATTTTAATGAGACACAGTTGTAATTCATTAGAGGGCTTTTGAGGAACAAACCATATTTATGAAGTATTAAAGGACTGCCAAAGAGCGAGACATTTCAAGAAAATGAAATACCTTTTGAAATATTAGGAGGTGTTGGATATCCAGACACCCTTTAATGTACTAATGTGACGTGTTTGTGCAGTATTAGATGACAAAAGGGAGACATTTTATGAAAGTATAGAGGCTATTAACTAACCAGTTAGTTGGGGGGGGGGGTCCTAAGGGACAGTTAAGAGAAACATTATGTAAATATAGAGGGCTATTAAGTAGGCAGTCAGTTTTATGAAATATTAGAAGTCTGTTGTGGAACAAAGTATCTTTATGAAGTACTAAATGACTATTGGGAAATGAGATTGCCTGGAGCATTAGAAGGTATTAGGATTGAAATATCCATATGAAAGTCTAGAAAAAAGGACAGACAAAACATTTTTATAAAGCATTCGATGAATATTAAGAAACTAGATGACTATAAAGGACTAGAGAGCCTTTAATTAATCAGACATATTTATAAATATTAGAAGAATTTTGCTTGAAAAGGAATCAGATTTACAGTTTGGGTTTTTTTTAAAAACTATGTAACAAAATTCCAACCTAGACCTAGCTTTCTGCATTTATTTTCTCGCATTCATAGTACACAAAGAATAAAGAATTGTAATTGTCAAAAAATTGGAATTCTTTATTCCAAATTTCAGAGCTCTATAGGTGTTAAATGTTGTTTTTATTGTTTATTATGGAACTTGCTATGGACAAACTTCGGATTTAAGTGAGTTTTAAGCCGAAAGGAACGTCTCTTGTTTTGTATTGGTGCCAACTAGAACCAAGAGTACGACTTTTGTTACTCATTCATCAGAGTCGCTATTAACAGCCCCTTTTTACAGAGGGACACATTCATACACCTTGCAGATAGAACACAGACGAACAACAACACGCGGGAACACCCGGGAGGCCCATCTCTCGTGGAAGACGCTCTACCTCTATGTCAGGATACCGGCTTGATGTTAAATGTACTGAATTTTATCTATCTAACTTTCTTCGTTTTGTAATTAGTGTATTAACTTGTATTGAAACAGTCAGATTCCAACTGCACAAATCTGACTCAAAATTTGATAGTAACTTACAAATTCGGTATTAAGGTTTCATACCAAATTTCATCCGTCGATCTCACATAGTTTTTGAGTTATCTTCCAGCTATAGACGGATGGACATTTCCCAAAAATGAATTTTTCGAATTCAGGGAGGTCCAAAAGTTGGAGATTCATCAAAATTTGCAGTTCATATTTTTTGTCGATTACTGTACTTTCTCTACACTATATATACGAAGAAGTAAAATGTGATTTTTATTGACATTTTGAATTTTAAAATTTAACCAAAAAAATTGTTGCGAAATAAAAGTTACTTATATAATTTTGGCAGTTGAGCAGAGAGCTGATAATTAAATTTTAAAAATATTAAAAGTACTGCATTGTTGTCGAGGATGAACAAATATACAGGATTTTATATCTCTTAAAATATCAAAAAGGAATTAAAAAATTTACTACAAAATTCCACCTTTAGAAAATGAAACCAATTAAATTAAATAAACGTTTTTAGTAAAAAAGAAAGCACTTTTTAATCTTTTTAAAAAAACATTTCATGTTCATCCAGTTGATTCGTTAAATTAACATATCCTCTTTCAGACAAACTTTCTTTTTTTGTTGTTGTCACATACCTCTTTATTTCATTCAGGGGAGGGTTCGATTTTGATACGCAAGTGGTTTTTATTACCATAACTCATATTATTACTATTACTACAATAATAATTATCATTATCGTTTTAATTATTCGACTTGAAAAGTGATCAGAAAAGACAACAAATAAAATTCTCATTAGCTTTCGCATATCTTTTTAAAATCGATTAGTTCTATTAACGGATATTTAGTAATGGCTGACATCCTTTTCTTAATTCATTTATTCCAGAATTCATTCGCTCTAATAATACTTCCTTTCCTTTTCTCTAACAAAATCCTGTTCAATTAATTTTTGTTATAATTATTTGATCATTTTTATCCATTTTTATATTTTACTTTTACCACTAATTATCACTAAAACAAACAAAAGAAGAACTCATTTTTCCAGAGAACTTACCGTTTTGAAATTTTACTTGGAATAATTTAAATTACTCATTATTTCTAAAGCTATACCTACATGGAAAAACACAGGATACACAGAGAATTTCGTTAATTTACATTTTTTTAAACCAAATACAAGGAATCAAACTTACGACTTACAAAATCAAATCTTCGCAGATACTGTTTCTTGAAACCACATGTATGGAAAAAACTCTATTCATTGAAAATTAAAATTAATTCGTTGGAAAAAATGAAAAAAAACCCGACGAATTCACTAATGAAGATTAAAATGAATACCATCCTCAATTCTACGTTACCGCTGCAATGCTTTGAATAAATGATGATATAAAAAAAGGGAGAAAAGGATGTATTTTTCGCTTTTGATGATTAAAAATACATTTTCAATTGAAAATAATTTTATTTTGGAGGGATTTTATAGAGACTGATAATTAATACGATGTCGCAATTTTCGGAATAAGATGCATTTTTCTCTTTTATTCTGAGTGGGTTGGATTCTCAGCTACGACACCTTTTTAAACATTGAATAAATTTTTATCTTTAAAAGCTTAATATTCATATAAATTTAATATATATACGTATTGAAATTATCTGAATAATTCTAACAATTAAAAATCTTATTAACTAATAAAGAAATTTAACGAACGACCTCTGTTCATCTCTATTTTTGACAGCTTGCCAAAAATCCTTGTATTTGCTTTAAAAGCCTCTGATTGGACCATTTTTTACTATTATGAACTCCACTGTGGGAAATATATATAAAAAATGTCGAAAAATGGAATAAATACTCAATAAATCCTCACATAAATCCACACATATTTCAATTTCAAAGTTCTGATGACGTTTCTCGTTTTACACTAAGTCGGAAACAGATAATTCTGAAATTATGTCTGTTTGTGTATGAGAATGACTCAAACTATAGGGAGTTTTCTACCCAAAACCTTCTCGCATACCCTAATTAACTTGTCATGCCCGTTCTGAATAAACTTGTCATATTATACGGTACGGCTTGCATGGTATTACTGTACAATAGTTACAAAATATTGAATTTTGGCGTGAATATAGCATTTCTATTTAATCTAACGTGGCATTCTTGGCAAGAATTTTGGTGATTAATCTCTAATAATATCTAAAAATCAAATTTGTGCTTTAGATATGTTTTTCTCGGCCGATTGAAAAAAAAAAAAGATTTGACACAAAATTGCACTTCTAGTCTCAAAACTCCATGTCTAATTTTATATATTTAAGTTATTGCGATTTTGAACTATCACGTTTACATGTTTTTAAACAAAAGGTCCGAATATATATATATATATATATATATATATATATATATATATATATATATATATATATATATATATATATATAATATGGATTTGGCTCAAATTTGGCAGATATCTACATTATAGACGAATTTCTTCTATCTATTTCCCTACGTTTATAAAACAATAATTACAAATTATCGTGTTAATTTCGAATAGTTGAACGTCCTCTTCAGACAAACTTTCTTCAATAGATTTTGTTCAAAATCGGATAGAAATCTACAAATTTGATATTAAGACCATATAACAAATTTTATTCTTTTAATTCAAAGTATTTTTGAGTTATTTTTGTCACAGACAGACATTTTCCAAAACTATGTTTTCAAACTTAGGCAAGTCTAAAGCTTACACCTGCCTAGATTCGTCAAATACTTTTCGAATATACATAAGCTATTTTGACGAATTTTTAAGCTAGTTAACAACTTTGACGAATATACCTAAAGCTAGATTCGTCGAAATCAAGTTCAAATTTTTTGATAATTACTATATTCTCTCTATACTATGTATACAAAAAGTAAAAAAGTAACGACCTGAAGAAATAAAATTCAGCTTGTGTTCCTTACGCCAAAACTGTGCCGAATTTTCAGCCAAAATGCGTTAATTGAAGGAAATGCTTTTCAAAAATCAATACTTCATTTTCTTCTTTATATTATGAAGCTAAACTCATTCTCGGCGCTTTTACTAAGAGACTTGCAAATCCATCGCAATCGTGGAAAATAGTTCTTGTATTTATTATCATGTCAGAACATGATGTTGTTTTGGGAATGAGGTTTGTGGCGTCAACAAAAATCCATTGGCGAAAAATTGAAATTTTATTATCTGCACGAACATCTCAAAAAATATGCTTTTAATAACACGTTGCCATTGCTTTTAAAAAAGCTCTGATTTAAAAAAAATAAGTTAATGACTACATTAAATAAACCTAGAAAAATGTCATTTTGAGCACGTGATTATGCGAAATGAAATAAATAGGAAATGCGAAATTTTTTTAAACAATCAATGCGAGACAAAGCTTTTTTATGATCGTTTGCAATACTAAAGTAACTCATTCAATGAAACCATTGAAATGAATAAAAATATAATTTAACTCGCACGAGCACGTGGTGCTTGACCGATCAAGAAATGATGTTCTGACACGATGCATTGAAATATGCACAGCAGATTTCATTTTAATCTTTTTTTATAATTATTTTGCTTTTATTCAAATATTTTTTATTCAAATCAGTAAAAATTTAAATCATTTATATTTTTGCATTTTATAGAGGACATGAAGAAAGATATTTTTGAAAATCGATCATGATTCTGTACTAAAAAAAAAAATCAGACTATTTAATGTTCACAGAAATAATTACAAAAATAAATCGGGTTTTTTAGTTAGCTGATCTTAAAATCTGATTTTTTTATTACTATTGAAATATCTGTTTTCAGAAATATTATTACTGAAAAATTTTGCACTTGAATTTCACTCTATAGCGCTTAAGAAATCCCTGAAATGAAAAAAAAAGAAAAGAAAAGAAAAGACTTTATTGTAGATATCTATCACCAAAATAAATATTGAATTAGAATTACAAACTAAAAATTTTGGAATTGAAAAAACCTTGCGGATAAAAATTACAGAAAATGGAGCAAAGTCACTTGTCATAATAAACGATAAAATAGTGCATATAAATTGACGATTATTGAAAGTATATAGAATACAGTCATTTTGCAATGCACTAGAATAATAAAAATAACAATTTTTTAACTTATCAAAATTATTTACTTAGATTTATTACACTTTTAAGCAAATTTAAAAATCTTCAATTTTTCCCTTAGTCAACCCGGTTACGTTCGATCTGATATCAAAAGAAAAAAAAATATTTAAGATTACGGTTAAAAATAAATCGATGATGGCAAGTACCCGGTCAAACCACTATCAAGGTCTTTAGGTCCACCTAATTTGGTTTGCTAATTTTAGTTTACTATTGTATGATAATTTTCGTTTATACAGCACATTTCAGTGAGCGATAACAATTGTGAAATTATTAATGCTTCATTTAGTTTACTATTTTTAGACTGTTAGATGTGCCATCGCAGTTTTAATTTTAATTACTTACTTATGCCGGTGATAGAAATTATCACTCAACTATTGTTTAAAAATAATTTATTATAAAGAACAAAACGATAAAAATTATCCTTTAACTATTGTTTAATAATAATTTATTATAATAAATGATTATTGCAGAATTTTTGTTGCCTGACTTTACAAAAATAACTGGTGACTAATGCAAAACAATAATTAGGATAAGAACCAAAAAGAAAATTACCTTTCTATTTCTGTGTTTAATATTCAGCTGACGGAAAGAAGTCTTATTTCATAGGATTGAACCCTGAGTTGTTTTGAACGAATTCATTTTCAAATCAGCCCTAAGGTTTATTTGATTGGCTTGAAAAATATCACGCAGATCTGAAAGTAATGAATTATTTACTAGTTTACCCACCGAAATATAGATAAGGTTTTTATTTTTATAAAAAAAAGATTCTACTTTATTTCATGCTGAAGATAAATATGGATTAAAAAGATAAGAGTATTAGAATTTTCATACAACTTTGTTTTTTAATGAATATAGGGTCTCAATTAGTTAAAATTTGAAGGCGACTTAAAATATTCTATTATATATCCACAAAAATAGAAGTGTATATTTCTAAATAATGAAACTTCTGAATTGATTTTCTTCAGCTTTTCCGTCACGATTAAAATAAATAATCATAAATAATGTTTTAATCTTTGACAATGAATAAATTTATTAAAATAATTAATTTGTTTTTAATATAGTTTTTAATTTATAGGCAATTACGTAGTTATTTATTAATCAAAATCCCTGTCATAAAATTAATAGAAAAGATTTTAGAATTGATTT
This sequence comes from Argiope argentata, assembly GCA_026289955.1. Taxonomy (NCBI): domain Eukaryota; kingdom Metazoa; phylum Arthropoda; class Arachnida; order Araneae; family Araneidae; genus Argiope; species Argiope argentata. Next base: position 1,498,059 of record JAOUZG010022949.1, read on the forward strand.
GTTTTATGAAAAAGATATTTAAATATTTTTTATCTAATATTTTTATTTTATGATATAAACATGCTCATTTCAGATTTAATTGCCGAAGAATAGAATTCAAAGTTTAATAAAATTCATATTTAAAGTACAGTTGTTATTAAAAATTATGTTAATCAATTGTTTTTAATTTGCATTTCCACTAGCTCAAAAATTATTTTTTGCTTATTAAGAACAACTGTTAATTTATTCTTAGTGCTTCGTTTTATTGAATAATATTGTCCTAAAATGTAAGCAATTTTATTTATTTAACTTCATGTTGGCAATCTCTATGTGAAATGAAATTTTCGATCGCTCTTTAATATAATGAATACCTTTAAAAAAGTTAATATTCAGCTATTTTTTAAATAATTTTAAAGTGCAGTTTGTAATTTTGTTTGTTTTTAAAGTTATATTGCCTAACTATTATTCGTTAAAAGTAACATAACAGACAGCAAGAAAATTTTAAATGTAATAAAATTTTACATTAATTTTTTTTAAAAAAAAACTACTTTTGTCGTGACTTTCATAAATGTTCATATCATAAGCAAGAGATGTAGTTTCAAAAAATATAGATTTCAGATAAAATAATTTAGAAGTTGTAAAATATTTATAATATGAAATGAAACAACTCAACTTGTATTGAAAGGATTTTTGTAATGAAAAAGAAGATTTTTGTTTATGTGAATGGCAACATTGTGAATAAACAAATAAAATGGATATCAAATCGTGTGTGGTTGTGAATTAATTTAACTGTTAACCTGTTTATTTTAATTTGGACAAAACAGCTTTACTTAAAAACCATATTAGTATTACTTTGAGTGTTAATATTTAACTATTTTTACTTACTCACACACCACATAACCTTAGCTGATGTTTTGCTAAATAACACACTGTAACCCTTTATAAGGAAAATTCAAATCTTGTTCGATAAAATTGAAACTTAAAAAAGATTTTGATCAAGGGTTTTCAAATATTAATTAAAATTTTAATTAAAGAATATTTTTATTTCTGGAAATACAGAGTTTATCAGCTAATATTCTTTTTAAAAAAAAAAAAATCTTTTTTAATTGTCTTTAAAAAATAGTAATAAAGATTTCTTGATGTTTGTTTCTATATAAATTTTTGTACTATTAAAATTTATTTTATTTCTGTATTAATTGCTACTTTTTCTACAGTCTGAATGAGGTGGAACCGCTACTGGACACTTTCCCGGATCGTCGTCCTCCCGATCCGGATCTTCTAAACGATGCCGGATGCACGTGCGACGACTGCGATCTCCCGCACCATGTCTCCACGCCGGATGAGGTGCGCCATCTGGTGGAGATTGTGAAAAACTTCTTGCTTCAAAATCCCAAGCCGGCCATTATCACCATTGCTAGGTCTGTAATTTTTTTAAATTGCTTTTTAAAATTGTTTTTGAGTTCTTTTTCGATTGTTTGTATTTAAGAAAAGATTGAAAACTTTTAAATTTTTTATCTCTTTTGAGAATTGATTTGTTTTATAGAAAAGATATTTAAATATTTGTAATCTAATATTTTTATTTTATGATATAAATATGCTCATTTCAGATTTAATTGCCGAAGAATCGAATTCAAAGTTTAATACAATTCATATTTAGAGAACGGATATTATTAAAAATTATGTTAATCAATTGTTTTTAATTTGCCTTTCCACAGGCTCAAAAAATATTTTTTGCTCATTAAGAACAATTGTTTCATGACCGCTTAGAAAGAACATCGTTTACAATTATTATTATAATAAATACTTTTATAAGTGCATAAAATAAGACTACCGTTATGATCTATTCTTTTTTTCTCTTTTTAATTTATACTTTTTGACAAAAATATTTGCTACTTTACTTGAATTTTTTAAAAACTTTTTACTGAATCAACAAAACACAAAGTAAAATATTGTTTTCATAATTTTTAACAAAATTATTCCTGAAGTTTATCAAAAAAAATTTCTTAAATATTTTTATTTTCAATTAAGAATTAACTTAAATCGTAAAATCGAATTCAAAAATTAAATGAAAAGTTAAAAAAAAAACGAAATTATATGGATGCTTTTTTTTCCTGTTCTTGCTTTTCCAAATAACTCCATCTAAAAGTTGCTTATAGTCTTCTTAAAATTATTTTTAATTAATTTTTTCTCAATTAATATGTTTAGATATTTGAATTAGGGATTATATTAAAAGATTTATGCAAACTTATAGAAATCTCAATGAATTTTTGTTTTGTTTTTTACTAAATGTGTTTTCTCGCTATTGCTTCATTGCTTATAACAGTTTGTTATGCACAATATATCACAAAAACAAAAATAAATTTCAAACAAACTGAACGAAAAATATATTCGAAATTATCTTATTTTTTTCCTGCTGTATTTACACTGATTTTATTTTTTCATTTTATAACTTTGAGGTTTATAGCAATAACTATTAAAATACTCGCTAGAAGTAAGGAAAAAAAAGAAATTATTTCGACCTTTTAGGGTTAAAAAATGGAATATATCTCTACAATGATGTCTCGTTTATAGCTCAGTTTATTTTCCACCTTATGATTCACTCCAGATTTTTTTGTATTTCATTTTTATTTATATTGAAATAAGGCTCAAATAAATAATCAAAATTCTTACTTTATTAGAGGAAATCATCGGTTCTATGACAATAATTTTGTAATTAAAATAGGGTGTCAATTTTTTTTCTGGAAAGGAATTACAAATACATATAGATACAATAATAAAAATATCTAGAGTATGTTTTTCATTTCGTGCGAAAGGCAAAACTGTGCCTACAATAATATGGGGGAGGGGAAATGGCACCTCTTTGTTCTTTTTTCAAGTCAAAATTGAACAAAGAAAACATTTCTTATCTTGGGAGATTTGACGAAAAATCTGGTTCAGATCTATAGCTAGCATATAAAAACCATTAACTAATTTTAATCCATTTTTTTTGTCTCAGTTTGTCAAAATTTGAATGCATATCTAAAATTTTTGTGTGAAGACCACATACTAAATTCCATCTCGATTAGCTTTTGGAGTTTAATCTTGTGTATTTCACATGAATGCCGACATAATTCTAATTTTTTTTCGGATCCATGAATGCATTGTGTATTTCAATTGTTTAAATAAAAATTCTATATTCTATTCAATTATTTTACATTTCTCTCATTCATATATTCTTAAAAACTCTTTTTTTTAAAAAAAAATTCCATTCAGGAAACATTAAATTTGAATGAAAAAAATAGGTAATAATACATATTGAAATACAGCCTGAACAAAATTATGCTGTTTGACATTGAATTTAATTTTAAAAAACCATATATTTAAAAATGCTTAAAGTTTAGAAAATCGTCTGCAATCGGCATTATTTTTAATGAAAACAAAATAATAATAGTGATAGATATGCAAACAAAAAAACTAGAAATCTGGAAATGGAGTTTCTGATGTTTATAATACTTTCTCTTTTTAAATTTCATATGTTAAAAAGTAAAACGTACAAAACAATTTTTAAGTAAAACTATATTACAAAAGCAAAAATTCTGTCTAATAATAGAAAGTGATTAAAAGCCTCTTAAAATCCATATATTCTAAAAAAGTATTCTTTTATTTCGCTTCTGGAAATACGAAATTTGAATGAAACAAAAAGTTAATAATATTTATTGCAATAAAATCCAAACAAAATCGTCTGCGATTGCTGATAAACTGTATTTAATTAAAAAAAGAAAAATAACAATGTATTTAAAAAGGCTTAAACTTTACAAAATCGTCTGCCATAAGTATTTTATTTAGTTTATACCAGAAGATAATATTTATAGATATGCAACAAACATTGAAATCTGGAAATGGAATTTCTGTTAATAAAGATTTTTTTTCTTTTTAAATTTCATATATTAAAAAATAAAACGTACAAAGTAATTTTTAATACAATTTTGTTACCAAAACAAGAACTTTGGCTAATAATTAGAAAGTAATTTAAAAACCCTCTTCTTGTTGGAAACATTTTTTATGCATTTTATCATTTAATAACATAAAAGAACTTTGACTGAAGTCTGCTGAATTGCTTCAACTTGTTTCCTCTCTGAATTATTAAACATTTATTTTCACTGAGTTAAGAAAAAAATATTTGCTTGATTTATGGCAATGCATTCACATAATTTGTCAATTATAGTTTGTAAATTTATATACAAATAATTTGATGCTTTTTTAGCTATGATTTATCCTCTATGTTGATTAGTTGTTACATTTAAACTAGAAGTCATCGAACTTAGAATCACCTACTTTTTTTAATCCAGTTATTATAGAATATCACCATATTGATTTATTTATCTTTATTCTAAAGATATCCGTACAAATATTGACATATTATCGTATTAATTATTTTGATATTGTTGTTGATTATATTAATAAAGTTCTCGTTTTTTTAGAAATATTTCCAGCATTATATCAAATATTTTTAGTATCAAAACTGTCAAATACATTTTTCGAAATACTTTACTGATTTATAGAGGTTGGTTTTAATCCATTGTCAATTTATGATGTGTATATTTCCGTGTGTGTAAATTATATTCCATGTATTTCCATAAAATGCCATACATTTCCAGTAACTCTCACAATTGGATTAAAGTTTTATTATATTTTGCTATGTGGGGTTTTGAACATAAAATATTTTTACATAACAGTGCTATTTTAAAATAAAAAATGTAACGAGTTTTTAATTTCTTTTCTCCTCTTTTAAACTGCTCTGTGCCCAGTATGACTTGTTTTCAACTTCTTTTTTTATTTATTTGTTTATTTATTCTAGTTTTAAATGATTTAGAATGCACTTATTGCTTCTTACTTTATAATACATGTATTCAATAATTAATGGTTCCATAGTGGCTTTTAATTGTCAAATTTTTTATTTAAGCTACAAAATATGTTCACATCGTATACTTTTATTTTAGTATAATCTATTTTGGATTTGTTTTATATTTCTTTTTTATCATTTATTTTATTTAATAATTGTATTTGTAATAATTTCCAAGCTATAAATATCGTATATAAACCGATTTTTTAATGCATCCTTTTCACTATAAAATTTTAAAATTATATATTTATGATATCGTAAATTATATATATTTTTTGTTATGGTATTTGGACTCTTATTGTTTAAAGCATTCAAGCATTCAACTAATTTTATCTTTCAACTGATATTAAGCATTGGATATTTTTTATACCATCTTTTTTTTTTTTTTTGAAAGTTTTTGTAAAAGTTGTATTTGAGATTATTTTCGCCCGAAACTTACATTTAAAATCTTTCTTATTTTTTAAAAATCAGTTGCTTATGCATTTCGATAATTTTAAATTGAAAACTAAAATGACTGTAGTAATAATTTCCCCCAAAATTCGATAAATTCTTCTATATTCTATTCGAATATATACCCGGATGAAAAATGATGGACAAATAACAACAAAAAAATACATTATTTAAATGGATCTATGGTCCAGAATTGCCATTTTTTTTTTAAATTTTCACTAAAATGACTGTAGTAATAATTTCCCCCAAATTTCGATAAATTCTTCTATATTCTATTCGAATATATACCTGGATGAAAAATGATGGACAAATAACAACAACAAAAAAATACATTATTTAAATGGATCTGTGGTCCAGAATTGCCATTTTTTTAAAATTTTCAATAACCTTTATTTATTAACATACTATTTTAATAAAACGAATCCTAGCATTTTTTTCATCTATCAGTTGTCAAAAAATGGTTTTCTTGAGGAAATACCTTCACTATTCCACTTCAAGCACCTATGGAGTTCTTTCAAAATTTCAGTCCTTGATCGGATACAAATTAGCGCAATGTAGTGCTTAAATACTGAGAAAATATTACTTTATCGTTATAAATTATCTCGGATGTCTATGTGAGTTACAAAACCAAAAAGAATTATTTTATGAAGTTACCTGCTTAAAATTTTGACGCTTTAAAAGATAACAAGATTATGAAAATCTTTTAAGTGTTCTACAATTCTGCGTAGTGTGTTTAATCTTTGTCACTGCTTTTTGATAAGTGTCATTTTTTTTTCTGTAAAGTGTTAGGTGTACGGATGTATGGTGCAATTAAGCCGGAAGAATCAATCCTAAATTATTATTAAACAAGTAATATAAAAAAATTAAAATCAATTCCAAGAAATTATGTTCTGACATGATACATTGAAATATGCATAGCAGAATTCATTTTAATCTTTTATTTAATATTAATCCATCAAAGAAAATTGCTACGGAAAGAAATTATTAAATATTTCAATCAGTGTTTTTGAAATTTTTGTTCTGTTTCCTAAAATATTTATATATTGCTTAAAATAGCTATAGTATTGTGTAATTTAAATATCAGTTGCATTTTAAAAGTTGAATATTTTTTGTATTCTATCTTCTAAAACGAGGGCGTAAACTCGCGACTCAGCGCACATACCATTATGTATGCTAATATGCGAATTCCATAGCTAAATGTTAAAATTTTTGAACAATACATAATTATTAGCTATGAAAAATATTCGCCGCCGATAGAAAATAAGAATAACCAGTTAGTAAGGCAGCATTCAGGATTTTCCTTTTCTTCAAAAATCTTAATTGTCCTCTTACAAGGTTCTTAAAGAAT
>JAOUZG010022949.1:1509717-1542020 GCA_026289955.1 Argiope argentata
CAATCGTTAATAAAATACTTTTTATTCATCCACTCAAATTCAATTCAAGTAAATTTTTTAAAACTTGTAGTGGATGACATTTGATGTTAATACAGTATTTTTTTAAATACTAATTCATTCATTTTTTATTAATTAATAAAAAACTTTCTCGCCAAAAAATCTTCATTCCCCAATCACGAAATAAGTAACGAATTCAGCTTGTGTTTTCCCCGCGCCAATGAGGTTAGGCTTAACATGTTTTCGGCCGATTATTTCAGACGATTCTGTTAATTTTCTTAATGTTTGATGCATTTAAAATTAAACATTGTTAATGAATCGATTTTTTTTGGGGGGGGGGAGGATTTCTTTTAAAGTACTTTCGAATTAAAATAATGCAGAATAAAGAAAATTAAAATTTTTTAATCTATATTGCTTTACCCTAAATGGCATAGGAAATTCACGCATTTGCGTTGCCTTAATTGAGTGTGTTCTGATTTATTTTCAGCGGATACGAACTTGATTTTGTTTTGGTCAGGTATCATTTTTTGACGAATTATTTATATTAGTTGTAATTATGTAATAAAAAGTAACAAATTTTTTCTTTTTTGGCCTAGGTAGGAATTGGCTTAATTTTATATATATATTAAATGTTTTTCTTTAATACGCAACACGTTTAGTTTTGCATACGATAAACAGAGAAACTTGTATGCTTATAAATACTGAAAACCATTAGAACTAAAGAAGTTTGGATGAAAACATCAGAACTACATTTTAATTAGCCGCGCTTTAAATCAATTTCAGTTTATCCGAAGGACTTACCCATTAATGCTTACACACACTCATCCACTTAAGACTCATTACACTCCGACAATGAATACCTATTTAAGATTTCATTTACAATAAATAAGCCTCTATACTCAGCCAACATCAAAGTAGCCGGGCAACGGAGCAAGCCAAACCTATCTTCCTGGATCCCAAATCATTAGATCTTGGCGACTTTTGATCCAAATCTCTCTGGCCGGTCAATCGATAGAGTTCTCTTCGATAGTTAATTGGTCATCTTAATCGGATGTGAGCGGGCGATTACGTATAAAGAGATCTTGCGCTGCAGGGAACGCAGTAATTGGAGTGCCCGTACTTTCTCGGGGGAGGATTTGATTATTAATGAATTCTGATGGCATTATTACGAGAGGGACTCGTGGTTAATTGACCGTTGTCCGGTCTCGCAGCGATGACCGTTCTTCCCGTGAGTTGCCTTCCAGGGAGATATCCGGGCAATTAGTGCCCATATTTAGTTCGATGGGGTCGTTGTTGCTAATGATGTTTTGGCTTGTAAAGGAATGCTTTTTTCTGTGTGTGCGAATTTTTGTAGTAGCATTCCTTTTTCATGAAATTGTTATTTAATGGTGCTTTTTTTGTATACTAATGACTGTTGTCTTATCAATTACGTAACAAAGTGCTTGGATCAGACATATTTTATTTATTACACATGATTATACACATTTGGTTTGTAATGCAACGTTTCTGAAGCAGAAGCATTAATTTTGACCATGATAAGGAGATGTATTAAATACTGTAATGCATTCTTTCTCGGGGTATGTTTCACAAATATCTATCAAGTAAAATTTGAAAATATTAAAAAATAATAAATTTATTGTTTTAATACGTTTAAATTGTTAATACCCCCATATGGCATACAGTGTGTCTTTTTAATGATTTTTCTTTAGCGTGAATTTGCAGTGGAACTTTAAATGTTTCTTAAAAGTGGAAGTCATTTTACTTAATTTTGTTATTCATGTATTTAATTTCATCGTTAATATGTAAAAATGTATAAAAGCTTGTCTTCTTATTTCTGTGAGTACTATTTGATTTGCTTAAGATTGAAAATAAGAAGAGATATATAATGCATTTTAAACTTTTTATTATCATGTAAGAACGTGATATTGTTTTGGGAATGAAGTTTTCTGGCGAAAAAAAACCGTATACGAAAAATAAAAATTTTATTATCTGCACGAGCATTTCAAAAAATAAGCTTTTAATAATGCGTTGCCATTTGCATTTAAAAAAGCTCTGATTAAAAAAAATAAGTTAGGGACAACATCAAATAAAACCTAGAAAAATGTCATTTTGAGCACGCGATTATATGAAATGAAATAAATAGGAAATGTGATATTTTTTAAAACAATCAATGCGAGACAAAGTATTTTTGGATCGTTTGCAATACTAAAGTGGCTCGCCCGATGAAACCATTTAAATGAATGAAAATATAATTCAACTCGCACGAGCACGTGGTGCTTGGCCGTTCAAGAAATGATGTTCTGACATGATACATTGAAATATGCATAGCAGATTTCATTTTAATCTTTCTTTAATATGTTTTAAAATTTTTATTGGTTTTCAAAAATAAAAATAAAAGAAAAACACGTTGATTAATATACAATTTCTCTTTATAGGATTTTATTCCAAAACTATGCATTTAATCATATCCGATTTAAAATTATATATTTTAAAGATCTCAAAGTATATTCGTTTCTAGCTTCGCATTGTCTAATAATATAAATGTTGGCTTTTTTTTCTATTTCACAATATATGGAATTCATTGCTGCTATATCATCAAATCCAATTTGATAATATAGCAGCAAATTCAATTTTGTATAATCATATCAAAATTAAAAATTTGAACAAGAAAGACATTTTTAATTATTTCAAAATATTAATTTCAGAAATATAATCCAATATAATTCATTTAAGTAATTTTATAAGAAACAGCAAAAGGTAATTCGCGAATTTTCTCACAACTATTATAACTAATTGCCTGGTTGTCAGAGATGACTAATAAATAAATAAAAAAAGAATATATTAAATAAAAAGTTAAAATGAAATCTTCTATTCATATTTCAATGTATCATGTCAGAGCACAATTTCTTGAACGTCCAAGCATCACGTGCTCTTGCGAGATGAATGATATTTTTATTCATTTTCGTTGTTTCATTGAATGAGTCACTTTAGTATCGCAAACGATCCAAAAAAACTTTGTCTCGCATTTATTGTTTTAAAAAATTATCACATTTCCTTTTTATTTCATTTCATATAACCACGTGCTCAAAATGACATTTTTCTAGGTTTTATTTGCTGTAGTCATTATCTTATTTTTTAAAAATCAGAGCTTCTGTAAAGATGATGGCAAAACGTTATTAAAATCTGAATTTTTGGGATGCTAGTGTAGATAATAATTTTTTTAAATTTTTTGCCTATGGATTAAAATGTTTATTTTCAGCCAACGGGTTTTTGTTGACACCAGAAAACCTCATTTCCAAAACTATATCATGTTCTGACATGATAATAATCGATATCTACCTAGAAACTCCTCTCTTTTCTTACGGTCAGTTTTAAGAGTTTAGGAGTAAAAACAATAAACTTAAGATTAATAATTATTACTATAGGAGAGTACCTTGAAACATTTTAGAAATTGAACACAAAAATGTAATATAAAGCTATGTATAATATTTTAATTTTTCCTTCCAACCGAACCGACAAACGCGAAAACATCTGCTAAGCATTTTTAAATTCAACAAAATGAAAAAGAAAATACTCCAATCTCTTTATTTAAAATAGAATTTTACTTTTATTCGAAGCGCCAATTCGTACGGAATAATGCAGAGATTTAATAATAAAACTTATCATTTTAGTGATAATAATCTAATACTTTTACCCTCAATTCTTTCTTTTCTACTATCAGACTGAAAATTACATACTACTCCAAATTTCCATGAATTTTTCAGGCAAAACCATTCAATCGGAATGATGCCTGTGGTATTTGAGCTATTGTTAACCATTCTTGTTGTTATGCATTGAGCTATTTTTAATCAAATAATAGAATTAAAATTTTATTTTATCTGGTGGCATCCGAAAACTACCCGTACCATTCTTAGCATAATTGAATTTAAATAACTTCTATAGGAATGTCGTGAAAATAGATTGAATAACAACAAAACATGAGAAGAGATTTTTTTTTGTCATTTTTGATAATAAGATTATATGTCCAAGGTATAGTTATAAAGATATCTAGCATTTCTGGTTTTCTCTTGTTGATGACTATTATCGAATATTTATTTCTCAAAAAAAATTACCGTGAGTTAAATGTTTTCTAAATTAAAGTTTGCTTCTTTTCTTCCCGTTTTTATGGAGTTTTCACAATGCGTTTAGTTATATTTTTAATTAAAATACATTTGCCATCTTGGAGCATTCCATTTATAGAAGTTATTTACTTCTTTCCAAAAGAATTCAACACCTGTTGAATTCTTTTGGAAACTTGACCGTAGGAAAAGAGGGGAGTTTCTAGGTAGATATCGATTATTTTAAGTTATTCTTTTTTTTATTTATTAGTCATCTCTCATAACCAGTCATTCAGTTATGCTAGATGTGAGGAATATATTTTTTACTGCTACCTGTTAAATTATTTAGCTGAATTATGTCTGACCTTATCTTCTTCACTTGATTTGCTTCACCTCAAAAAAATTTCGGAAACTGAAAATATTTCTAGACTCCAATAAAAAGCCAATTGATTCACTTCGATAATCATATATAAACTCTCGCTGTATTTCCTCTCCCTTAGAAGTGGAGGTAAATCTGCATCTGCTTTAAAAGATCAAATTTTGGCACATGTATCTCTTAAATTAATACCATTAAATTAATATCGGATAAATCTCATTCTGAAGCCTCTGTGGGGTTTACCGTCCGTATCCCAGTGCCTGAAGTTGACAGAGGAAAAGGTGATACCAAATCTATTTTAGCTTTTAACATAAAAATAACCGAAGAAGGATTTTTCCGAATGGGCACAAGAAACGGCCGCATAAAGCAATTGTATTCCCGATCCCAGTTCAGTGTCTGCGAACAAAAATTAATTAAAATCGAAGAAGTACCGGATGTAGAAATATCGCTCCGGTCGGTTGCTACCGTTCAAGGTTTAGGTACTGGTCGGGGATTTAAAAAATGTTCGTGTAAAACCCAGTGTGCCAACAAAAAATGTTTTTGTTTTAGAAATAATGTTCTTTGTAATTCCAAGTGTCATTTCAGTAATCCTTGTCGTAACAAATCATTTTATGGTAGGTTTCCATAAATGCCATTTATAAACTGTATAAATTAGATAAATTGCTTCTTTTTCATTTTAATTGCCTATCATTAGTTTATTTATAGAATACCTAGTTATTTCATTTCAGATAAATTGTTTATTTTACACTTTAACTGTCACTCTTAAGTTAATTTATAGAATACCTAGTTATTTCATTTTAGATAAATTGCTTCTTTTCCACTTTTACTGTCTCTCATTAGTTAATTTATAGAATACCTAGTTATTTCATAGAATAACTAGTTAAAGAGTCAAATTATTAACATATTACACACTTTAACGGACAAGATCAGTTATTTCATAGAATAACTAGGTATTCTATAAAATAACTGCATTATATATTTTAACGGTAGCATACGTAATGCCTGCTTCCCGTGGTGGAATAAAACGAACTTAAAAATTCAACCTGTCTTCCCCATGATTTCGGCCACGACTCTGCTATCTGCTTTCATCAAATAATTTAAATGCTTTACATTATATGTATGCCAAATTTGATAGTTCTATGTCAAACGATTTAGCGCATAGACGCGCACACTTTTATTAGTTATTTGATAAGTAATTTTTGCTTTAACATCACTTAATTTTATCCTAATTCCTTCCAGGTCCAGCCGAGATGATTATTGTCCTCCTGAAGACGTCAACTTCATCCAGGAGTGTGTCCTACAGATGCTGGAGGAAGTTTATAGCAGCATAGATGTCAGCAGGGATTACGAGACGGACAATTCGGAAGAGGAAACTGCGGAAGGGACTTCAGCTTAAACTGTCGGAATTAAATATCGTCTGCTTGTCTGATGTTCTTTTTTTTTTAAATTGAAATATTTGATTTTTTTCTTTATATTTTTCTCTAGATTTTTTTTCAACCTGCAAACATACTCTATAAATTATTCTAATATGAAACACAGTTTGCATAAGATTTTCATAATAGCTCTTAATTGTTGTAATAATAATAATAATTATTATTATTATTATTATCGTTTGCTTGCGAAACACGATTTTGTTTCCTCTTAACTGGGGCTTATTAAGCTGGATTTTTTTCATTAATAAAAATTCCTACGAATCTGTAAAAATCATGAAAATATTCCATCGGTTATTAATTGATGCAGAATAATGGGGATTTCTATTTTTTTTAACTATGAATATTTTTTGTACTTGCTTTTTTTTTTCGTGCCTTGAATCATTTTTATTTCATTTAATTGTGTTGGATAAAATTAAAAATGTTGCAAAAAAAATAACAGAGGTAACACAACATTCTTCACCATCTTTGCTTGAAGAACCATATTGCTACGCCACGTAAATAAATATATATAAAAAAAAAGAAGACAAGATAATTGTTGAAATGTTACCGAGTAATATATTATGTATTTACAAACCTTAAGTGGTAATATCTAGAGAAAAATGAATTATAAGTAATACAAATAATGTGTTTAAGAAAAATGAAATATTTTATCTCTAAGGAAAAAGGAAAAAAGAAAGAAAAAGAAAAATTAGTTACACTAATTCTTCGTTCCTGTTCCAAAATCTTTTTTTTTTCAACAAGTGTATGGTTATAGTATTTTCCTTCCTAATATTATTAGGCTTCATTTCTTGTATTTGATATGTGAAAAAAAAATAAAAGACCATTGGTATGCATGATTTATTTTTATTTAATCACATCAATTAGTTTTTATTTATTCGCAATCTCAATTCTAAACTTACCAAAGAAATTATTTTCAAAAAAACATGAAAAAAGTAAATGGGAAAAAGAAATATGGATTATTAATTTTCTTACTAATCAGAAAAATCTGAAAATTAAAAAAAATATATAATAAAATAAACAGAAAATTTTTATAAAAACATTTTTTTAAAAAAATCGTTTGAAAAAAAGGAGTTATTTATTTTTAATAAACAATTACATTTTTTTTATTATTATATTTTTGTATAATATTATTTTTTTGTAATCTAAAAAAATGTTAATTCTAAATTGAATTAGTGTTTTATTACTATGTTTAACTGGATGAATTGATGCATCATTTTTGTTCGTCCCCTATTCTCGGCTTGAGTCACCATTGATCATAGAGATGGCTTCAGTAAATTCCTTTATTATATCAATACTTTAAAAATGTTCTTTTATTGAATAATCATTTTTTCTTTTAGTATTTTTTTCTTGTCTGTTCTTGTATTAAAATATTCTTTAGAGCATTTTTCATTTATTTGACGGTAATGACTTTCAAAGAATTCATAAATTTTCATTTTCTATTGTTTTTTAAAAGGATATATTCTTCACTCAAATTTTGCACCTTTGTCTGTGAGAGTCTACAAAAATCTGTAAAAAAGAGTAAAAATTAGAGAAAGCATTTTTGTTTACTACACTACTATTAGTTTCACGACACTACTATTTTCTACTGTTTCTTCTAGATATACAACTTCTGTTCTTCACTTTAAATATATCTGTATTAATTTTGAAATTCTAACAAGTCTTTTATTAATGTGCCATTTTTATTACTTTTCGTCTCTAAAAGAGTCGATCTCTCTGTTTGTACTTCATGTAACCCTTGGAACAAATAAATTTTTTACTTTATGCATTTGTCATTACTAATAGATGTATTTAGTTTTGGTATTATTTCCATAAGTTTTTATGAAGTTTTTTATTTATTTATTATCATGTCAGAACATGATGTTTTTGGGATGAGGTAATTTAGCGTCAACAAAAATCCACTGGCGAAAAATAAAAATTTTATTATCTGCAGAAGCATCTTTAAAAAAATCGATTTTTAATTACGCGTTGCCATTGCATTTATAAAAGCACTGATTTAAAAATAATAAGTTAATGACTACAGCATGTAAAACCTAGAAAAATGTCAATGTGAGCACGAGATTATATGAAATGAAATAAATAGGAAATCCGATATTTTTTTTTAAACAATCAATGCGAGACAAAGTTTATTTTGATCGTTTGCGATACTAAAGTGACTCATTCGATGAAACCATTAAAATGAGTGAAAAATGTAATTTAACTCGCACGAGCACGTGGTGCTTGGCCGTTCAAGAAATGATGTTCTGACACGATACATTGAAATATGCATAGCAGATTTCGTTTCAATCCTTTATTTTTTCTTGCTGCAAGTTTTCTTTCCACATGTGACGTCTTTATATCACCAGTAATTATTGAATCATTGATTTTTTGAATTATTCCTAATTTCTGAATCCCCCCCCCTCTGTAGATCTGAATTATCAGACTGATCATATTTGATTAAATATTCTTGATAGATTTACATTTTGAACAAAACAAGTTCTTCTGTGATACCGACCGAGTTATCGTTCTTAGAATACCACTATTTTGTACCAATCAATGTTCGTTGCAAAGATCTCTATTGATTGTGGGATCTTTTTCAGCCATTAAAATATTGGAAGATTCCCGTAGTCTTATAAGTTTCAAGGGGACCTCAAAAATGGCAGTTAAAGAATATTTTTCTAAAAATAATAAATAAATAAAAAATAAACTATAAATAAATTTGTAAAAAAAATCGAATTTCATGAATGATAAAATAATAGGATAATAGGAACATTTTATCAATTATAATTCAGGATTATTTCAGGTCATTATTACATGCAATTTGTTATTAGAATAGTTATTAATTCTGAAAATATGCCTCAATATTGTTACAAATTTTTTTTAGTTATTCTCATACAAGAGCGATAAGGAAAAAGATGCAGACTTTATTGTCTATGAAAACGCCTATTAAATATTTGCAACTCAAGGCGCAAAATTCACATCAAATTGTTTCTACTTAATCCGCTAATTTCAAATAACAGCGAAGCTTTAGATTGAAAAGCAGCAAGAGAAGATACGGTCTCTCAGGTTCAGATAATCACATATGTTGTCACCGAACTCTCCCGAACTGCCCGCCTTAAGGCGAGTCTTAAATAGCGTTCCACTGAAGTGGGAGGGGTAAACCTAGAAACGGCACGTTTCTTCCAGGTAAGTCTGGAATTTTCTTCACTATTCTATAATACCAAATCTTAATTTCTCTGCTTCTACTACAGATTTTAGCGTGTAGTAAAAACCGTTAACGTCCTTATTAGGTCACCAACTCACTTATATCATCAAACTGGTAAAATGTGGCGATCTTCTGTTGTAAATTGCTTTTTAATGATCTTTTCTCGCTGACGCGCGATTCCACTACAATTAATTTTATTCAAATAAGCTATTTATAAATATTTACAATGCTTACACAACAATTCAGAAATAATACAACTAATTTAAACAAAATTCATAACAATATTGTTGCTTGCGGTTAGATAAATTAAAACAAAACCAACAGAAAATTTTAAAAAAACTCATTTTCAGAAAATAGAACAATTAAAAAAAATTAAAATGCTAAAAAAAAATTTTGAAATAGGAAACTAAATTCCTCAGATTAAAAAAAAAACTCATAATGTACTCATAATGCCTAACCAGAATATCTAAATCCTACACAGCTTTAAAAATAATATAAAATCATTTAAAATAGTAAATATTGTAGTAATAGTGAAATTTAATCATAAATCAGCCGGTTTTAACCGTAAAAGAAAGAGATTTTTAGAAAGAAATTAAAGTATCAACATATCAAGAGTATTTTTCTAAATGTCACTAAGGAAACTAGAGAATTGTATAATTTATTTATTTAATAAACTATATTGAACGATACATCTATTGAATCACCATAATATAATTATTCATGACATTCCAAACATTTTAATCTCTGAATGTATAAATCTGTCTCTAAGAATTAAGATATTAGATTTAATATCCTATATATTAAAAAAAAGATTAAAATGAAATCTTCTATGCATATTTCAATGTATCATGCCGGAACATCATTTCTTGACCAGCCAAGCACCACGTGCTCGTGCAAGTTAAATCATATTTTTATTCCTTTCAATTGTTTCATTGAATGAGTCACTTTAGTATCGCAAACGATCCAAAAAAAACTTTGTCTCGCATTGATTGTTTAAAAAATATATCGCATTTCCTATTTATTTCATTTCATATAATCGCGTGCTCAAAAAGACATTTTTCTAGGTTTTATTTACTGTAGTCATTAACTTATTTTTTTAAAAAAACATCAGAGCTTTTGTAAATGCAATGGCAACGCATTATTAAAAGCTGATTTTTTAAGAAACTCGTGCAGATAATAAAATTTTTATTTTTTGCCTACAGATTGGACAAATGTGTTTTTGTTGATGCCACAAACCTCACCCCCAAAGCATCATGTTCAGACATGATAATAAATCTAAAGTATATCACTCCCAGATATATATTGTTTATATTTATAATTAAATAAAACATTCTATTTAAAATATGTATTAGATTCCTTATTGTTTAGAAAATTTTGAAATCTAATTGCTGCAAAAAATTCTGAATTTTAAGTTTATATATGTAAGGAAGGAAATGAATCTATATCGCTTCTTATCACATTTCCTATTTATTTCATTTCATATAATCACGTGCTCAAAATGACATTTTTTAAGGTTTTATTTGCTGTAGTCATCAACTTAATTTTTTTAATCAGAGCTTTTGTAAATGCAATAGCAACATGCTATTAAAAGCTGATTTTGTTATATACCTGTTTGTGTATGTGTTTATGTTTAGTGAATGTCTACAAATAAATAATGTTAAAGCTAGCCGTGGTAGTTATTGAAGACAAGCGGTTATAATTTCATATAATCACGTGCTCAAAATGACATTTTTCTAGGTTTTATTTGTGCTAGTAATTAAACTATTTTTTAATCAGAATTTTTGTAATTTTGTAATTTTTTTGTAAATGCATTGGCAACATGTTATTAAAAGTTGATTTTTTTAGACGCTCGTTCAGATAAAAAAATTTCAATTTTTCGCTTACGGATTTTTGTTGACGTTGAAAACCTCATCCCCAAAACAACGTCACGTTCTGACATCGTAATAAGTATTAAATACAATTTAACGAATTCCGACGCGTAGAATTTCATTCATGCGGTCGGAAAAATTTTATACAAGTTAATGCTCGAACCCAACCCTTGCATCACACCCAAACCCAGGTTCAACAGCACGACGAAAGTGTCCCCATCCCTCCCGAATACAGATCATCCCATCAGGTAGCCATCGGCTAAAAACAGGGGTGTGACCACCCATCCCGACCCTGATCATCAGTCGTCATCCATAATTCAACACTTGCCCCTGCCCCGTAATAAATGATCCCCTCCGACGCTATCTCTCTTAATAGATGGAGCTAACATCGCGAGGTGCATTCGCCAAATGCGCACGGTTACGGGCAGAAAACAAGTTCACGTTCCTGCGAGGGCGTGCTGAGCCCATAAAGGGATGTTGATTATTAAAAATATCCTCGCGTTACGAGTTTTAATTAATGGGGGTCCTCAAATTGCGAAGAGAGAAATCGTTCCCATGGAAGCCCCTAGGCCAAGTTCACGAGAGGTTCTATTATTAAAGTTTCTTAATAGGGTAACGAATGGGAAATAATGATGCCGGAAGTGGTTGTTGTTGGTAAACATGGAAGGAGTGGGTTTTTGAAGAAGTTTTATAAGGATGGGTTGGAGAACTCCGGTGTTCCTGTTCGAGTGGGAACGAGTTGTTGAAAACTGTTTAAGGTGGTCCTCAAAATTAAAGTCATGCAACGAAAAACTCACCCGATGAATTCTTCGTTGAGTTTGAGGAATCCTTTGATAAATTTATAGTCATTATATTGAAAGTAGTAAAATTCAGTTTATTTTGAAATGTAAATGTTTCATGTGATTACATGATGGTGTATATAAGTAGGCGTAAATTGATAATGATAATATAATATAGGTAGTATAATTGATAATATTGGTAGGCGTAATTGATTGAGGATTGGAAATAATGCAAAGTCCAGTGTAGATTAGTTTTTTTTTTTGATTAAAAGTTCATATATTTTGTTGATAGTTACTTTTCAGGTATAATGTTTCATTTAGAGTCTTTCAAAATTTTAATTACATTTTTAATTGAAATTTTTACATTTTTTTTTTCTAAATACGTCCCGAGTATATTATTGCACAATTTTTTTTCACTGTTCACATATATAACTGATAACTTAAACCAATCCAAGGTTTTCATTGTCATTTTTGTACCCATCACATTGATGTTGTTTGAAGTATGTCTTCTTCTGAAGCGTAGACAAAATGTTGAAATTGGCATAACATTGATGTATGCGAGATTTTTAGAGACAAAATAAGTGTTTGTAATACAGCTTAGGGCATTTGAAATAATTACCACGAATAACATTTTTGTTATTGACAATTAATCTTCTAAAAGGTTGAAAGTGGGCGCCCAGTGATGTATACGAGATTTTAATCAGCATAATAACTATTTGGAATATAACTTTTGGTTTGTGTGATACTTACCAGAAATCAAATTTTTTTTATTGGCTACAAATTTTCTAAAACATTCGAAGTTGGCAACCAGTGATGTATACAAGATTTTAAGTAGCATAATAAGTGTTTGGAATGGAATATAACTTAAGATCTTTGAGATAATTACTATGAATACAATTTTTGTTCCTGTCTACAAATTTCTTAAAACACTGAAAGTCAACACCAATGATGCATACAAGATTTTAAGTGCAATAATAAGTATTGTTACAAACGGGCGAGCGCCTCGGAATCCGCCAAAGTTGGTGACGTTTAGCGAGGAGCTCCGCGCAGCCGGGTTGGTTTGGCGAAAGGATAGTCTGATAGTCGCTGGATCGTATATG
Source organism: Argiope argentata (assembly GCA_026289955.1). NCBI lineage: Eukaryota > Metazoa > Arthropoda > Arachnida > Araneae > Araneidae > Argiope > Argiope argentata. The sequence goes on from JAOUZG010022949.1 coordinate 1,522,549, forward strand.
AAGCTTCGCGTGCTTTGGGGCACGCGTTTACTCGACTATATAAAGGACGGGTTGCCGTAGCTCCGGTAGTTAGTTAGAGTTTCCTCTCGGAAGAGAAGCGTCTCGCTGGACTAGCAGATTACTTTTCTTGCTTGTTATTAGTGAGCTGTGTTTACGTTTGCTGTTAACGGTGTATTAATGAGCTCACTGTGATTTACTGTTTACTGTGCTATACGATAGCTGTTTTGCAGCGTGTTTTTATTGTGCTTAAGGCTTGCATTTACGCTGTTAGTGACTGTTGACTGCTGGATTGTTTTTATCTGAAGTTTTCCTTTATCAAGTCGTCCTGTAAATAGCTGTAAATAAATTTTTTGTGCTGTCATAAAATACAGTCCATTCAATCCGAACCCGCTACGCTAAAAACGTAACAGTATTAAGAATGTAGTCAAAAATTGGAAGTTAATTGCCATGAATAAAATTGATTCTGTTGACTACAAATTCTATAATACTTTGAAATTTGTTGACTTGTGATGTATATAGCATCTTGAATAGCATCAAAAAAATGAAAACTGTAAGTAAAGTGAATAAAATTAATTAACCATGATTAAAAATTGGCATTTGCTATGAAATTTCGACTTTTCTTAATAACATAACTCGAAACACTTAACAATTTTTTTCTAGAATGGAAAAACACACTATTAGCATCTTTTCTAATTTTTTCCCCGGGTCAATTTACCGATATCATTTAGAAATGTAGTAGCGGACGGGCATCGATAAGCGAAAGGCCCATAAAAATTGCATGACGTCGAGGGATGTGTCCCTTAACGACGTGGAAAGGGGGGAGGCGATTTACTTACAAAGAGTACCGGCTCATCGATCAGCTGTGGAACGGGGTGGTCAGTGTGCACGGGGCGAATAATTCATTAATTGCCCGCCGTCCAGGGAATTACACGGACCGGGGCCATAAGAAATGAATACGATCGCATCATGGTAGGTGCTATGGTTTTAATGTGAGTACACTTTTGCTGATGGCAATCAAGTAAAAGTTGGCTCGAGAATTATTTACTAGGATACAATGTTAAGGAAATTAGTCTTCTGTTGTTTTTTTTTTCTTGTAAACAGAATAATTGTAAAATTAAATAATGTGTTGTTGTTGTGACTAATGGCACTCGCCTTGGACAGGCCCCCGCTGATACGATCAGCAGATGATTTAAGCCTAAGAAATGCGTCTCTTTGTTTTACAAGTAGCGCCATCTAGGACCAAGAGTACGACTTAGCTACTCACAAGTCACAACCCTTTTTAGGGGGCGGACTTCATTCATGCATATTCATTCATTCATCTCAGATCGTAATTTAGACCTGGAACAGAGAACGATCGCCTCTGTCCCAGTACCAGCAGTGGTATTACTTTCGACATGGAGGACTTTGTGACCATGAATAGATTTAACGAGCGCCAGTCGCCATACACTCGAAGTTAAATAATTTAACCTGGATAAACTCTACAATTTGCCACTCCCTTTGCCCCCAAAATCAATTTTTAGATCTATGTTCATCGGTTTGTTTCTATGGTTTTTCAGTAACACGACTCAAAAAATAGAACAAACCAGATGAATGACATTTGATACACGATTTTTACATGTATTTTGTTACGGAAATCCGCACTCGCTTAAAGTGACTAGTTTATGGTGTGAAGACAATCAGCAGGTTTCAGTTGAAAACAACGACGATGTTTATTTGATACGGATTCACCGACGACAAATATGTACAGCCAAGACGAAAACACTGCAGCACATTACAACAGACAGCAGCCCACCAGTAGTAATAGACCACATAACACAAAACGACCAGACAGAATCCAATAGGAGAGAGGATCTTCGGAGCTTCGCTCTATGATCTCTCCAAACGGCTGAAGTTCTCACTATTTTCTCGTTGAGACAGTCAGCTTTTTATAGCTCTAAGGGGGTGGGCTTAAAACCTTCTAGGCCAACCAGAGCGCATCTCAATCGTGAAAATTCTTTAAGTTTCCAGTGATATCTATTTTATCGCCAAATTTGACGCCAACTGCTCGCCAGGTTTGTCTTTAAGCTTACAGATTACTGATGAGGCTCCTATTTATCATGCAACAACAAATAGTAAAACGGTCTATCTTACTATTACAATATTCGTTCTGAAAAGCAAAAATGCCGGTTAAAATCCAAAAAAAAAAATTACTTTAGTTTTTCTGTTATACATATACTATATAAACTTTTGAACGAAGTAGGGTTTTGGTTTCTAGTAACCACAGTCGTAAAAGAAGTTGAAAATTTTGACGAAATCTTGTCACGGGAACCATTGCTATAGACAGTCTTCCTACATGAATTCTTACAAAAAAATAGGGATATTCGAAATAAGGGTTTCGAAAATTCGATGGAGAGTCCATAAGAGATGGTCATCGATTATATATGGAAATGATAAGGGAGAATCGTTACTTTCACATGATACAAAAAATGGTGAAACTGAATAAGTGATTGGGGCTGTCATACTGTATTCTTTGGAGGGGGAGCTTTTCTTATAGGGGAAAAATTCTGAAGTATTATTTTTGAAATCGCTTTTAAGTGAAGGATGGTGGGGTGGAGGAGAGAAAACTTTGATGAAATATATAAAATCATGAACTTTCAAATGGATTTTTTTTTACGAAAAAGGACCTTTTTCTTGTGTACAGCCGGCCACCCCGCCACCACTGAACGTAGCAGTATCGACAGGATTTGTTATGGCAGACTGTGGACTGTAGAAATCTCCATCCTTGCATTGACCGAATCTGTCAAACTGACATTATCTTCTAGAAAATTGGCCCCCAAAGTGGTCAAAAACCGATAACCTCCTCCCCTACACACTTTCAAACAGTGGGCAAAAAACTGACAACTTTGGACATCATGTCCTTAAGAGTCCCAAGATTACTTTGTACCATCAGTACTGAACTCGAGTCATTATTTTTAACTTGCAGATGTTTTCTATGTTCGGAGATTTCTGTGCATTCCTTTAAATAGCGGTGAGCAGTACCGATTCCTCCACAAATGCATTCATTTTCCTGCATTCTTCCGAATCTTTGGAAATATGCAGGAAACCTCCCATGTCCTGATATAAGTTGGATTACCAGTGGATGGCATCTTCTTATTTTTATTTCTGGATTAGGATTAAAATAGTAAGCGACTATTCTTTTTTTTTTGGTCACCTGTCAAACCATTGTAGCTTAATTTCTTCTCTCAATCCCATTATGTCATGAGACTGTCATCAAAAAGACGGTTAATCGTCGCATCAGATTTGGCGATTGATCACCAAATCTGACAACCTTCTGCCGTCCTACAACCTACTGACATCTTCTCCTCTACAAACTTTCAAGCAGTTGGCAAAAAAACTGACAATTTTAGACATCATGTCCTTCTGAGGTCTAAGATTATTTGGTACCACCAGTACTGAACTCAAGTCATTATTTTTGCGAAACAAAACCTAAAGTCGAGACTGGGTCATTAACCTGACGCCAGTTTGCCGATTATTTTTAATATATATTAGATATTTAAACTTTTATCGTCTCACAAACTTTTGAAAATTTCGCCGCCTTATAATTAATATTTACTTTATAATCCTTCCAGCATCAAAAATTCCACAATTCTATCCCCAGGAAAGTCATCGACCGTGAACGTTCGCTTATTACCAATTTTGATCTATTCACTCCTTAAAAATAAAGAAAAAAAGAACCACCATGCCGTAATTCAATGCAGCCTCGCCAAATATGACTTCGTTTGTTAGATTGAATCAGCCCGAAATCCGATCCGTCATATTCCTTTTTGAACACAAACAGCGATAATTACGAGGCGCGATTGTGCGGGCTGGAACTATCAAACGATTTCAAAGGGAACGAAAGAAAGGCAATCCCTGTAATTAACGACTTCGGAGTCCTCCTGCCTTTTAATTACCGAACATCTTGCACTTGCATTTCTCTCTTCGGATTCTTTTCGGGTTCTCTTTTGTGGGGCCCTGACGAGAGCAATTGTTCGGCTTCTTCGCATTCGCCTATGAAGTTCCGCTTCGACTGAAGGGAATATTTTCTTCTCCCCTGCCTTTTATAATCTGACTGCTTCAGAAGACGGATTGGGGTTGCTGGAATTTTTTTTAAGGGGCCAGCATTAAATGCACTTGCTGGTTTGTAACAATAAAAGATATTTGCCGGCTCTCTAGCACAGAGGTAGCGTGTCTTCCTCATGTTCTGGAATCCCGGGTTCGAGTCCCGGCTCGGGCATGGTTGTTCTGTATGCTATCTGATAGATGTGTGACTGTGCCCCCTTGTAAAAAGGGGTTGTGCAAGCGACTGTTATGAGTGTGTAGCTAAGTCGTACTCTAGACTCTAGTTGGCGCTACTTCAAAGACAAGAGACGCACACACAGAGAGACAAGAGAGCACAGAGGTAGCGTGTCGTCCTCATGTTCTGGGGATCCCGGGTTCGAGTCCCGGTTCTTCTGTTTGCTATCTGTGAGATGTGTAACTGTGCCTCCCTGTAAAAAGGGGCTGTGCTAGTAGATGTAGTGAGCGTGTAGCTAAGTCGTACTTTTGGCCCTCGTTGGCGCTACTACAAAACAAGAGACGCTCCTTTCGGCTTAAATCTACTGCTGTAGCAGCAGCGAGCTTGTCCATAGGCAAGTGCCATAAGTAACAACAACAAAAAAAAGATATTTAATGGTTAGTCTCTATTCTTGCGTCAGCATATGTGTGAATTACTGAAACGTTTTTAGAGGTTTAACTAGTATTGGTTGGTTTAACGGATGGTCAGGAAGTCTTTTCTTGAATACGAAACCCTATTGTAAAAAGGTTATAATATAGCATATGTTTATTTCAATATATTTTTTAAATGTTTATTATGTTTTTATTAAGGACATTTGCATCAGTAAATTTCTGTTTGAACAACATTGATGGTTGAAGACCATAAAGGCGATATTTCAACCCTCGCCAATTATTGACCAACATGTCGACTATTACACTAAACTCTTTCAGTGTTTCAACTGACATTTATTATTATTATTTATTGAATATGTACAAAACACCCGTTCACTAATAAGTATAACACGAGATTTACAGAAGTATATAGCACATTACATTCAGAAATCACTGACAGAATAGAAGGGGAACAACCATGCCCGAATCGGGACGCCAAGAACACTGGGAAGACGCGCTACCACTATGCCATACAAATTCTGTCGATACTGCTACATTCAGTGGTGGAAGGGTGGTCGGTTGTTCACAACAACAACAACCCCTATGTCAGGACGTCAGCTTCAGTTGGCATTGCAAGCACATTATTCTTTCGGTAACCCGAAAATTGACATCAAACAGTAAGGGCCGATTTGAATTCATGGAGCCAACAAACACATTGAATTTTTTCCTATCACGGGGCGGTATGCACAGAGGCACATCTCTTCAAGCCTAGCCCCAATGTGGGACTCCCCTCTTGCTGAAGTCGAGAGCCGGGGATAGAACAGGCATGCTCATAGTAGGCACCATCAATTCGAATTTTGGCACTTAGTTCCCCGAGTCGTGTGGGAACCAGCAACGGCAAGGAACTTAAAAGCTCCTCGGGATTCCTGTATGTAATGTGTTGTATACTTCTGTAAGCCCCGTTTGATATTTAGTGGTTCCTTAGGGGGCCGGGATAGCCTGGTTGGTAGAGCGTTGGACTCGTACTCCTTAGGTTACGAGTTTGAAACTCGCTGGCCAAGATTCCCCGAGTGTGTGGCGGCTGGCGCTCGTTAAATCTGTTCGTGGTCGCAAAGTTCTTCATGCCGAGAGATACCACTAGGGGTATTGGGTCAGAGGGGATCGTTCTCTGTTACAGGTTTAAATTAAGATCTGAGATGTATGAATGAATTTGCATGAATGAAGTCCGCTTGTTAAAAAAGGTTGTGACGAGTGTGTAGCTAATTGTACTCTTGGCCCTAGATGGCGCTACTTGTAAAACAAGAGACGTATATCTCCGGTTTAAAATCTGCTGATGTATCAACGAGTCTTGTCCATGGCAAGTGCCATAAGTAACAACAACACAACAAAAATAATTATTTCCTTCTTTGATCCCAAGTTAATTAGAATTGAAATTAAAATTCTTTATTTCTGCATTAGCTGTGCTATCTACTGGGTTAAGCCAGCTCATACTCTGTAAGCAACTTATCATGCCAGAGAGAGCATTTAATGGTATTATCGCACGAGAATTACGAAATATTAAACTTTAGAGTAAATGCAGCATTTTGACTGAATTTTTTTTGTGTGATCCTTGGAGAGATTTTTTGGTGATTATTCCCTGGTTAATAGCATCTATTAAATCTTGGAAGACGACGTTAGTAAAGTATAATTTTATCCTTCTATCTAAGTAGGTGCTACAAGTATATAAGTAGTTTTAGAACAACAACGAAATGGGTGATGCCACCCAAGCAAAAGGTATTTATGTTAAATGGTTTGCTGGCTTGCTTGCCGCAACACTGCATTTTGACTGAATTTTTTGTATTATCCGCGGCGAGATTTTTGGCGATTAAGCCCTGGTTAATAGCATCCTTGCGGTCATTAGTATCCGAAAATCATATTTGAATATTAGACACGTTTTTTACCAACCGAAAGGAAACAACAGTTGGACACAAAACTGCACTTGTAGTTGCAAAAGTCCCTTACCAAATTTGACTTATTTAAGTCATTTGAATAGTCGTATTTGCACGTTTTTGAAAGCACAGACCGAGAGATGGTTAATCCATTGTCGCATTTGGCTCAAAATTCAACAGGTGTCTCCACAATAGATGTTAAATCCGTTTTCCGAATCTTACCTATCTTACTCTCTTCGTTTTATAGTTATTGTGTTTATATTTATCCTTCGTACATACAGACAAACAGACTTTATCTGAACAAATTTTACGCAAAATTTGATAGAAACCTGCAAATTTGTTATTAAGACAGTATACCGAATTTCAATCGCCTGGCTTAATGCTTTTTTATTTATCGTAGCCACAGACAGATAGACATGCGAACCTTTTTTTTTTTTTTTTTTTTTTTCAAAAATGTGTTTTTCGAACTCAGGGAAGTCTAAAACGTGGAAATTTGTTAAGATCTTGAGTTCGAATTTTTTGACGATTATTCTTCTTTCTCAATATTACGTATGCAAAAAAGTAAACTTCAATAGTATGACTTTTATTTCCTAGTAAGCCCGTGAAAACAGTAAGAAACTTCCATTATAGGATTTTAATGAATCTCTATGTAGTTGATCTTTCTAAATAAAGGAATAAAAAGTAAAACAATTTAAAAGCGATTCGAACAAAAACATCATAGCATAATTGTGGCGCCAGCTTCATAAGCCAGATAACATCTACGATACTGAACTCGACTTTTGTTTTATGGTCATTTTACTCGATTACTGGCCCTACCTCCGCAGGTTCGTATCGCGACCTTCATTCGGTACATTGGTGACCTTGGCAACGCAACCTCATGCAGCTGTCGTGGCGCCATCTACTGGCAGCAAAAGTTGTCAAACTCATTTGACGCAAAGCAAGCAAGCAAAAACAAAGCCGCCAACCTCACTTACGCAAGCAAAAGCAAAGTCGTCAGACTCACTTGACGCAAGCAAGCAGCAACAAGCCATAACGCTTGGTGCAATAATAATCGTTCATCCCTCCACCGACTCACTGGTGGGGGAAACCTGTGGCGCTAGCTTCATAAGCCAGATAGCATCTACGATACTGAAGTCGACTTTTGTATTATGGGCATGTTACTCGGCTACTGGCCCTAGCGTCACAGGTTCGTATTGCGACTTTCAATCGCTACAATAATAATAACTTATCCTACTGTTCGACAACGGATTGTAAAACCCTCCGCGCTATTGCGCATGCGTTAGGTTGGGTTTAATTTGCCAAAATAGGGGTGAAAGGAATGTTAAAAGGAGGAGATATTTACATTTAACACTGGAGACACACGGTTTCCTGTGAAGTAAACATTACCGATAATTAGTACTCTAGAAGGAAAAGGTACTAATGCAGAGTAAAATATCTCAGAGCAATTTTTATTTAATGCAATGTGTATAAACATTAAATTATGAAGTATGAATGAATTTCTGCTTCTTAGTCACAGTATTTAATGGTATTAAATAAAATTTTCTTCGTAGCATTCTTGAAAGCTTTTTTTGACATTTGAACTAGCCACATCATTACGAAATTTTGAGTTAAAACAAAATGCGGTCAGAAATGACGTAGCACTCCCATACACGTAAAAAAAATTTGAACTAAAAGTATCTGTCTGGAGAAATTCATGGTCAAAAGAAACATCGGAAGTTCTACTTTCATCGTTCTGCGTCTCACCTCTTTATAAGGTGAAATCGACGTAATGTGGTCGTCACAGAATCTGGCTGTGCAAGTGAATGGGATGAGCTTTAAGTCGAACTTCGGGTAATCGGGGGGTCCATACCCTCAGAAACCACAGCAACCTCTCCTTCCGTTGCAAAGCGGTCACGTCATCATCACCAAAGAAATAATTGCAAATATAAGTGTTCAGCTTCCCTAAGCAGTGCAGATAATAAGGTACTTCTTTTAATAAGATGATTCATTTTGCTTCCTATTTTAACATATTTTAATTTGTTAGCGATTTGAGTTAGGTTATTATTTTTTGTTGTATCAACTCTGTGAATATATATTCGTTTCCTTTCAATCTATTGAATGGAAGTGAATGTACCCTACTGTAAAAAGGGGCCGTGCAAGCGAATGTGATAAGTTTGTGGCATCTTCATATGAGCTAGAAGTCAGACTTCGGATTCTCAGGGGTCCATACCCTCAGAAACTGCTGCACCCCTCCTTCCGTTGTAAAGTGGACAAGTCATCCTCAACAAAGAAATAATTGCAGATATAAGTATTTAGCTTTCCTAATTAGTGCATGTAATAAGGTACTTCTCTTAATATGATTAATTCTGTTTCATATTTTAACATATTTGTAATTTATTATCGATTTGAGTTAGATTATTATTTTTTATTTTATCAACTTGGTGAATATATATTTGTTTTCATTCAATCAATTGACTTCAATCAGCCCGGTATTAGAATTTATGCTCACTATTATTAAACCAGAGGTCCAGTGATTATAAATATATTAATAACTAAATAAAGGTATTGAAATTCAGGGGTCTGATTAATTTTGCTTTATAAAATGCTAATATTATCCTAATATTTCATTTTGCACAGAATTTGTATTGTTCGCTTTTTTTTTACAAAATTATTTATACACAAAATATGTTTTTTAATAAACCTACTTGATGTCCTTTCTCTTCCTAGTGATTCTAGTCAGTTGCTTAGTCCACCTAGTTGGAAAACCACCCCTGTAAAAGTGGATATATTCGTGTAAATAACTCAGACATAGATAATTGTATATTATACAATATATAATATTTATATCAAATTTATAAATATACAATTTTCAAACCGTGTTCGATTTGACTCGGAAACCATTTAATGGGGTTCTTAATTTCCTTTAAGGCGACCACGGACCATAAAAATGATTTTTTGCAATTTCCACCTTAGCAATTTGAAATCTTACAGGCATTAAGAGTAGCACTATGGGAGATGACAAACAAAATTTTAAAGCATTATATTCATTTATTTTTGAGTTGGGGGTTAATATAATATATTAGTGATAAATAACGTGGACGAAAAGTGTTCCAGATTTATTGAAAGCGCTCCAATTTTTATCATTACTTTCTCTAATCCTTTTGAAACAAAATTTTGGGATTAATCTTGATATTTGAATACGAAATATGGAAAATAATTAATATAATAAAACCACCGATTAAAAAAAGTTTAAATATTTTTGAGTTGTTAAATTGTTTAATTTTGATATTTTGTACTCAAATATCAAGATTAATCCCAAAATTTTGTTTTAAAAGGATTAGCGAAAGCAATAATAAAAATTGGAGCGCCTAGAACATTTTTCATTAACGTTATTTATCAGTAATATTATATTATATTAACCCCCATAATGCATAAATAAATTAATATAATGCTTTAAAATTTTATGTATCGTATCCTATAATGTTACTCTTACTGCCTGTAAAATTTCAAATTGCTAAGGTGAAAATTACAAAAAATTATTTTAAAGGTCCCTGATTGCCTTAATTTCTGGAAGACCCCTTGGTTCTTTGCACGAGAAAGCAACAGATGTTGAAACTTCACTACGTACAATCCAAGACTTATTGAATAGGTGTCGCTGCTAATGATTTAATTACAGCAGCGGCGTATCGGACGACGCCCCGCTCCATCTTTGTGCCACTACAGCTTAATTGAAGACGAATCTTCACCCCTCCCCAACCCCCCTTTCCATCTTTAACACCTATAAGGTAAAAAAAAAAGAAAAAAGGAAAAAAAATGTTACAGGTTCGACTCGCAAATATATTCCGAGGCATTTAATTCTTTCCATTTTACTTCTAGATGTCGTATCCGTGTTTTTAAGGCTTGCCTCCTTTGTGCGGAAAAATCGTTTGCAGCGTTGGCGGCGGAAGCGCTTTGTGAAAAGGCGTTCTCTTGAATAATATTTCGCCGTCATTCCTCCTTCCCTCCCCCCCTTGCCTTCCCACCTCTTTCGCCAGTCGAAAGAATAAAAGCTTCCATTTATCTTCAAGTTCACCAACTTCGTTTGCATAACAATAATGATAATAATAAAAAAAATTAACGTCTGAGTCTGCATTTAAAAATCGTCTGCGAATTAAAATTTTCATTGTTGACACGTGATTCATCGGTGCAGAAAACAACTCGACTCTTGTGTTTCGGAACTTAAGTTTCCCCAGGGGGCTTCTTTCTTTTGGAACTGGGAGCCAGAAAAATCTTGTTCTCACGATGGTCAACATTCAAATAGTTAATCTGTCTTTCAAATCCGTCTTTCGACTTCGTTTTTCTTTTTTTTAAAAAAAAAAGAATCACTTATTTTCTAGACAGTTTTATTCTTATTTTACTTCTACTGATATTTCAATTTTTTCCCGTCCAATTTTTTTTCGTTCTAAAAAAATTCTTAGACAGTTACAGTTTTCAATTCGCTTGAAAAATCAATTAGAATCATCAACTTAATTCTATAACTTTTATCAGATAGACAATCCTAAAATTTTTTGGAATTTTACCGCTTTGACGTCAATGTATTGGAATGTTGTAAGTAAAATTTACATGATATAAAATTCTGTTCTTTGATTCCCTAACAGGAATTTACATCATTTCGAATTCACCAAAATGTATTTATTTTATTATCATGTCAGAACATGATGTTGTTTTTGGAAATGAGGTTTGTGGCGGCGGCAAGAATCCGTAGGCGAAAAAAAAAATAATAATAATAATAAACTTAGATGAAAAATGAAGATTTTATTATCTGTACGAGCATCTCAAAAAAATCAGCTTTTAGTAGCGTGTTGCCATTGCATTTACAAAAGCTCTGATTATAAAAAGATAAGTTTATGACTCCAGCAAATAAAACCCAGAAAAATGTCATTCTGAGCGCGCGATTACATGAAATGGAATAAATAGGAAATGGGATATATTTTTTAAACAATGAATGCGTGACAAAGTTTTTTTGGATCGTTTGCAATACCAAAGTGACTCATTTAATGAAACGATTAAAATGAGTAAAAATATAATTTAACTCACATGAGCACGTGGTGCTGGGTCGTTCAAGAAAATATGTTATGACACGATACATTGATATAGGCATAGCAGAATTCATTCTATTCTTTTATGATGTTGTTGTTATTTATCATGGCACTTGCCATTGACCAGCTGGCTGACACAGCCAGTGATTTTAAGCCGATGCTGCTTCTCTTATTTCAAGCAGCGTCAACTTGGGTCAAAAGTACTTCTTAGCTACACACTCACCATATTTGCTTGCACATCCTCTTTTTACAAGGGGGCACAGTCAAACATCTCACAGAAGAATAACCATGCGCAAACCGGGACTCAAATCCGGGACCCCCAGAACAGGAGGAAGACGCGCTACCTCTGTGGCAGAGAGCAGACATATTATGTCATTGTTGCAAGTAATACGTTTTTTTTTTTTAGCCAAGAGCCATATTCAACCTTATTGTACCAATCGACTGGCAAAACTATAGAGCAGACTGTAAAAGCAAATTATGCCATTTATCTATGTTAAAAATTGTTAATAAGGCCGTTCCACATATAACATAATACCGAAAGTTTCTCTCTACGCTGCCAACTGGGGCAGAGCGAATGTCCTTTTCTTCACTGGACATGGCCCATTCTCGACATACCTATACAGATTCCATCTTGCCAACTCTCCTTGCTGTTGCTGTGAGGAAATAGGATCTCCAATTCACTTAGCCACAGAATGCCTACTCACTCTCTCATGGCACATGAGAAAGCCAGAAAGAAGTCTCGAAGAAGAATGGTGCAGGAGAGTTGCATCCCTTTCACGCGGCAAAATTCCCTCCATAGTAAACTGTATTCATAAATACCAAGACCTCTTCAAAACTACACAGTAGTTGAGGCCAGAATTCCCCTTGTGAAAATAAACCGAAATTATAACTTAAAAAGTCCCTCAAAAGTGCAGATCTCATGATGGAAATCAAGACCCCAGGACCCAGAAGGACGCTACGTATTTCTGACCCTATACTGATTGTTTATTTGTCATACATATGCTCACAATTTAATTTGTCAATTCTCCCCCCCCCTTTTCAGTTGGTAATCTAATTCCCCTGTAAGTTTAACCCATTATCGCCATTTGCTTCAGTATTCTTGTCCCCCTCTATCCAGTTATAACCAGAAAATATGGAGCAGATTCGTGTAAGATTTGACACCGATGGCATTCTCTCTGGAAAGCCCTGAATACTGTATCGTCTCTCTCTCTCTCTCTCTCTCCCATTTTGTGCTCATCCAACTGGTTAGATAACCTAGCGTTATAGGCACCGGGGGCACAGGATGGCGTTATGTTAAGAATTGCACCTTTCAGTTTGAATCCAATTTGGATCCCATTATGTACGTTAAAAGTTCGCCAAAAGAAACATATAGATCAGAAGAAACATAAAAGACAAAATACATTTGAATTTGGTATCCGAAATGGTAATTAGGACACGGTGACTCGGTCCTAATTACCATGGTCTTGGGTAGTGAACGGTAGTGTTTCATGTTCGAGACCCGATTCCACCGAAGAACCGTCTTGTGAGGGGAGGGTCTGTCGCACGTTAAATACGCCAGGGCAAAACGTCCTCAAGCTGGTGCGGTGCGGTGTAGAAAGGGAGGTGCCAGCTCAGGTATCGTCCTCGTCATCTGACAGAGGTTCAGAATTACGAGATCCCTAGTGTTGCTTTACGAATAGCAGAAATAGCCCTAGTGTTGCTTTACAATAGGACGTTAACCATTTATGGTCCGATATCGAGTATGACTCACCATTCAAGATTCTGCATCATTTTGAAGTTTTATTTATTTTTCAAATTTAGTTGTTAAAAACGGCTACATAATGGTTAAGAGATGTAGATTCCTTTTTCAAAGAAATTCGACTTAAAAGAATTATGTATATTTATTTTTCTTAGCAATAAACAAATCTTTGTATTAGGTGATTTATTTTTCGGACTGCAAAGGGTTAATATAACTAAACCAGAAACTTAAGTAAAGAAAAGGTAGCTATTGATCATTTGCTTTTCCATAGCCTGCAATTTAACCACTTCGCATACAATGACGTGTCTGACACGCGCATCGAATTACTGAATTTTTATTTTCAAGTCTGCAATTAAGCCACAGAATTAAGTAATTAAATACGAAAAAAATCAATATGAAACGATTTGGTATCCCAAATGCTCCGTATATGATTTTAAAAAAATCAAATTAACAATAAATTGCCAAAATAGGATGAGTTATCTAATTAGAATGTTAAATAAATTCGTTTGTCAAGTGGTTAAACAGCAAAAGAATATTTCTTAATTAAGAGATAAAAGATATTCTTCTTTTGTAATTATCATGGCCATTCGGTTTAATCGAAAAATTTGGGAAATAATTCACTATGATCCCCAAACTTTTGTAAGTATAATAGGTCGATAATTATTTCTCATCGATCAGTTGTTATGTATTCACGATCCTTCTATTTTATTCTCTCTTGTTTATTTTCTTTTCTAATGCCGGTAAAAAAGCGGAACCAAAAGTAATTTGACATAAGTTTATTCAAATCGAAAGTCATATGTCTTAAACAATCTAAATCAAATTATTTATATTTCGAATGAAACAACTGAAGTGAACTGGCATCTCCAAAATCCAAACAATCAAATCAAATCAAAATAGCGCTGGGGGAACCAAGTTCCGATGCTAATACACAAACATCAACAGAACTGAAGTATCTCGAAAATGAACTAAATCGCACCAGCTAAACTGTGTATCTGTTAGCTGACTGAAACATCAATTTGGTTGGTTGTGCGCGCTCTTGTGATTATTGCTGTAATGTTTTTGATCTCTTCAATTGGAAACAGAGGATAACAGCCTTTGATGCTATAAATCCCAATCTCCTAAAAACCATCAACAACATACGTATTGTTCATAATTTCCAATGATTCCCTGATGGTGCTAAAAGGTAAGATGCTTCATTTTTCTTGTATTTGAATATAAATGAACGATTATAATACAACGAAAAATTTAGCCAATTCTTAAAATTTTCGTCATATATATGTATACAAAAGAAATATTGGAGAAATGACAAATGCAATGCTATGGGTTAGGGTTTTTTTAAAATCTAAAATATACAGATAAGTGTAGAAATATGAAATTGCAATACTCTTTTTATTAACCTGTTAACGATATTTGAAAGATTCAAGCAATCAGATGCTTGTTTAATGGGGAGGCAAGAACTTTCGTTGTTAAAAGGTTAATTCACGATAAAGAAGGTATACAAATTTCTATAAAATGCATTCTAAAATCACCAGATATCAACATTTACACGTCTGCGTTTTCTTCTATTTTTCAATTCCTACTATTAGTTCACATTCACCCTATATATATTTATATATCTTGTTCAAATCTTCAATCGTTAATAAAATGCTTTTTATTCATCCACTCAAGTTCAAATAAATTTTTTAAAACGTGTAGGGGAGGACGCTCGATCTTAATACAGTTTTTCCAAATATCAATTCATTAATTGAATTAAATTGAATTTATTTGTTATACTTAAGGTTATTCCCATTGCCATTTCTGTTTTGCGTGTTATTGTTAATCTAAGTTTAATTATTTCAAAATAAATACACATATTTTGCCATAAATAATCATTTATATGTATAAAAATCAAACACGAGTATACTCGGGGTTGGCAATGAGAATTACCTCATGCAATTTAGGCTTGGCAGCGAATGGGTTAAATAAAGGAGAATTTTTGTAAAAACAATTTATTTGTAGCTTTTTTCAAGTTTTTACTCTTGTATATTTATGTTTGTGGCCATAAAAAGTTTGACAAGTTGTACGTTATAATATATTGAAAGTATCACGAGGATATTCGTGACGGCAATGGTTAACACCTTGCCAACCACGAATATATTCGTGGTTGGCAGCGAATGGGTTCAATAGAGTTTTAACAATTTGTAATGAAAATTGAAATCAATCGCCAGTAGCTCAATCAGTAAAATGTAAAAATGTCCATGTTTTTTACGTGAAGGTGAAGAATGCGAATTCAATTCTTGCGAAAATCAATCATTTTTTGATAAATTATTTACAGTAATTGCGATTATTTAATAAAAAGTAACTAAAATAAAGCTTTTCTTTGTTAACTGAAGTAGAATTAGACTTAAAATATTTTTTATATTACTTGTTAGCTGATGCTGGTACTCTTGTTTTTATTCGAATTCTTTAAATTAATTATTCTATGCCAATTTTTGAGATACTTTCTCAGGAATTATTTCATGTTCAGCTTATATCTTGTCATGCAGCTTTTAGCACCACTTTATCACTGCGTCTAAAATCTTGAAAACTTTCAATCAGGAGGAACTTATCATGCTGCCTTGTATGAAAAAAATTGAACCCTTGTGTAAATAATATCTAGTTTATAATAAATAATAAGAAAAAAAATCCTAATACTTCTCATAAGCCACCCCATGCCAACATCCTGGCATGGAGTAGCGCGTCTTCCCCGTGATCTGGACGTCCCGGGTTCGAGTCCCAGTTTGGGCATGGTTATCCTTCTGTGAACTATCTGTAAGGTGTGTGTATGCCCCCCCCCCTGTAAAAAAGGGGCTGTGCAAGAGAATGTGATGAGGGAGTAGTGAAAGTCATTCTCTTGACCCTAGTTGGCGCTACTACAAAACAAGAGACGCTGATTAGGCTTAAATCACTGACTACCTCAGTGAGCTTGTCCATGGCAAGTGCCATAAGAAACAACCACAAGCAGCCCCTTCGATCGTAACAATTTCTAATACTTGAAGGATAAACGAGCTCCGAGGGTTTAGAAGCAAATATTGCATAAGTTGATTTACTTGACCCTGTTGAATAAGAATTTAAAGTTATTCGTATAACTCGATAATCCAAACTGCAGAAACTTAAACGTCATATGTTGATTAACCAATCTTATTAATTATCCCTACTAAATAGAATTTGGATTTAACCGAATGGGTAATTAGTTTATTTAGGAGTAATTAAAGCAAGATTTTAATGTCAACGTTTTGTTTATTTTTATGTTGCCACTTCTATTTAAATATTTTTGAGAAGTTTTTTTTTTCTTCTTAAATTTATTCATGGATTATTTCTAAGCTAATCTTAAGAATAAGATAGCTACAGCTATTTGTAAGTCTTGTGATTTTGTTGTTCTGTGCTATGTTATTTTACAGCTTTGTCTTTTTCACTTTTCTTTTGGTTATAATAATTTTTGTATTATTTTGCTTGACTGTTAATCAATAATTATGGCATAGAAAAGGGATTATTGATTGTTAACGTTTGAATGTTTGAGATGAGGATTACTTAATTTCAGCGTATATTTCAGGAAATAGCGTTCACTATATTGTGGTTCAAAAAAAGTTCTTTGAATAGTTTGTACTTCTAATATTCACTTCATTATCATTCTTCTGTAAATGTCCGAACTGTATATGACCGAAATTTATAAAAGCAGTAAATAAGATCAAAAAGATTGTCAATTATATTAGATCCCGATTTTAATCAATCCTTTGGGTTGACAGATCAATTTGAATCAATCCTCCTTGTTTATTGATCAATTTGAATCAATCCTCCTTGTTGACTGATCAATTTAGATCAAACCTCCTTGTTGACTGATAAATTTGAAGCAATCTTCCTTGTTGAATGATCAATTTGAATCAATCCTCCTTGTTGAGTGATCGATTTGAATCAATCCTACTTGCTGACTGATCGATTTGAATCAATCCTCCTGATTGACTGCTCAATTTGAATCAGTCCTCCTGATTGACTGCTCAATTTGAATCAGTGCTCCTGATTGATTCTAATTGGTCAGTCAACCCTGATAATTTGAATCGATATTTTTTGTTGACTGATCAATTTGAATCAATCCTCCTAATTGACTGATAAATTTGAATAAACTCTCCTGATGGATTCAAATTGATCAGTCAAACCTGATAATTTAAATTGATATTTTTTGTTTACTGATCAATTTGAACCAATTCTTTGGGTTGACTGATCATTTTGAATCAATTCATTGGGTTGACTGATCAATTTGAATCAATACTTTGGGTTGACTGATCAATTTGAATCGATCTTTTTTGTTAATAGACATATTTATGTGAGAGTCTGATTTAATCTCTTCTCATATATATTGCTACCACAAATGAATTAACATAAATATTCTTTCTAATTAGTGGTTTTCACTTTGCCATTTCTAGTGGACCATTAGCTTGTTCATTCCTACATCAGTGGCGATGTTCTGGTAAATATCGATTGTAACTTCAAAAATAAAAACGGACAAAAATGAAAGAGCAATATAAAATGAAAAATCTGAAAGCTTTCTCTATTGTTTTATCACATGTATATGCTTAAACAAGATTAGTGAAATTATTAATGGAGCTAAGTTATAATAGAAATGAATCTTAGTGAATATATTGTTGTTTACATTTTACTTTACGGGAGTGATATATGTGGAGATGTGAAAAAAATCATTGTTTTAATTTAATATTAAAATTTAATTAACCCAAGTATTTAAAATTAAAATTTTCTCCATCGTAGCAATGGATAGGAAAAATTGGAGACCACAAGAGCGACATAACGTCAATGTTATTGAGATATTGAATGTAAAATTCTCTAAAATATTTTACTGGTGCTCCTCTCCCAAAAAAATTACGTAATTAGCTTATTGCTTTTGATACTAGAGTCCTGTACATAGTCATAAAATGCCTTTTCTTATTAGTGTCTTCAAAATTGCATGAAAATTTCAAATGTTTCGCAGTGTTGTTTTAGATATTCAGTATTTTAATGTTGCATCGAAAATAATAATTTCATATTCATAAATCTCAGGAATTTCCCCTCTTATTTAATTGTTCAGTGTTAAGCATGACTTGCTTTCATTTACTTTTCTCTCCCTCCCTTTTTTTTTGTTGCTTTGTTTTCTTCTTGTCACTATACTTCAGCATTTAAATCAAGATTTTCTATATTTTACTGCTTTTTTTATTAGTGATAATTTAGTGATAAGACAACAATATATCGGGAGTATGAATTTCAGAATGAATAAAAATGAATGAAACAAAAACAAATTATGAAAATGAAAGATAAATAAAACCTAATCCATTCATCATCATATAGCATTGTTCCAGTCATGTTGACCGTTAATGATGATTTGTGCAAGGTTGTACAATAAATATAAATAATAGTCACAAATACCAAATTATCAGTTCAGTTAATTCATATAAAGTAAAATGAAATGACCCTTTTTTACTTTCTGGTAAAGGAAGTTGAAGAATAAACAAAACGTAATTCAGCCATCATCGTATAAAATCCAGTTACAGTCATGGTGACTGTTAATGATGAACTGTGCGAGATTATACAATAATTATCACAGTTAATTCATATAAAGTAAAATGAAATCATCCATTTTTACTGTCTCGTAAAGGAAGTTGAAAAATAAATAAAACATAATTCAGACATCATCGTATATCGCCAGGGACTGTCTATCAAATTAATTACACATTTAGCATAATTTTGACCATTAAGTACATTAAAAAATGTTCAACATAACGGTCATCATTTTCCGCTATCATCTGGAATGGTAAGATAGCATGCTCCACAGTTGACCAAAGCAAGCACGTCAATGCCTTTCGAGCACACTTTTCATGCAAAATGGAGTTCCTCCACACATTAGCCTTTGTGTAAAGGACGTTCTACAAATTCATTTTACAGAAGAACTTATCATCAGATGCCACTTGCATGATCTGTGGCCTCCTCGGTCTCCAGACCTTAATCCTTGGGAATTTTGGCTTTGGGGACATTTCAATCATCTGGTAAGTCGTGATAATCGAAAAATTTTACCTGATTTAA
>JAOUZG010022949.1:1547020-1560059 GCA_026289955.1 Argiope argentata
CTTATTATTTCTCAGAACAAACAACGGTCAACTGTAGAACATGCTATCTTACGATTCCAGATGGTAGAGGAAAATGATGACCATCATTTTTTTATAATTAAATTTATCAAAAATATGCTGAATAGGTAATTCATTCAAAAAACTGCCCTTGGTAGCGAAATTTAGATTTTTAAAAAAATTCGTTTTAAGAAATTCCCATTCCTTCATTATCTCCTATACAAAACTTCATAACTTTCTAAGTGATAGTTTCATCTGAAGACAGCTTTAAAGTAGGGTCGCTTAATTATGGACACCCTGTTTATGCGTGGCACATATATAAAGTTAGCCTAGGGTATATCTTCAAACCTTCAAATTAGCATCATTTTCAATATTTACAATCTAAATTTTCATTGCAATCAAGGTTGTAGCCGAAGCTCCATTAGATTATATCTGCGAAATGAATTCTAATCACTTTCTCAAACATGGCTTCTTTGTTTGGTTTGCTCGATGTACCGGAAGCCGGTAAAAGCAGCACAGCAAACAACAACCACCTGCCGGAATCGCTATTAATTAGCTTCCGAAATGCTGCGGTAATTATGACCCAAATAGAAGAAGGGCATTTGTTTTCCAATCAGCTACTTCTCGACTTCCTGCTGCTCGGTCAATGATTAAATTCTGATGATGAGCGTGTTGATTGAAATGAATCTTCGGGTGATGGACGACATCATTGGGTTGGGCAGCCACAAAATGATGAGGTCATCATGTATGGCGATAACGTGTTCGAAGGGAGGAGAGGGGGGATTCGTCCACTGGGAATTAGATACGTTTCCTCCCTCCCCCCTTTTCCATCCATTTTATAGTTCCTGTCCACCCCAAGAAAAGTGTCTCCATTTGCTGCGATTGGGCATTGCTACTATGTGGAGCGAATTCGTAATAGGTACAGACTCTGCATACTAAAGCATGCAAGCGAACACACCTGCGATTAGCGGGGGTTTGGGAATAAAAGATACTTTGTGGCAACGGATCTTAATCTTTTGACTTTTCAGTTAATGGAGTTGGTGGAAAGAATAATTTTATCGTTTGTATGGAGCGTGATGTATGTCTGTGTCCAGCGGGGTCTTTTATCGGCTCGATGATAGAATCAGAGGTGGGAGAGGGGTCATAAATTTTTTGGGGAGTCTTAATTCTTCTGTGCCCTTTGGGGGAAGCAAAGCAAAGGAACAAAGGCATAATCGATTTTTATGGCCAATATATTTTTTTGAAATGAAAGGTTTAAAAATTAAAGGGATTGTAGATGTAGATTGAAATATCATTTTCATAAATACTTCATCATGCTTCAGCAATCGGTGAACACTTAACGTATCATGACCAGTCAAAATGGAAGCCTGGGGGGTTCTTATTAAAAAATGAGTATGTTATCGCTTTTGACTCTTGACATGAATTTCTAGACTTTTACTTCCAATATACATAGTAGAGAGAAACTATAGTAAACGTCAAAAAAATTCAAGCTCGATATTTTGACGATTCTACACATTTCAAACCTCCCTGATCTCGGGAGACATCATCTTTGAAAATTGTCCGTCTGTCTGTCCGCGACAATCATAACTCAAAATCGCTTTGAGCTGGACAATTGGAATTTGGTATTACACACTAAATTTGTGTGCTTTATACAAAATTTGTAGATTTTTGCCAATTTTTGTGTAAGATCTATTTAGAGAAAGTCCATATGTCTGACTTTGCGAATATAAATTAACACGATAATTACCACAGCGAACAGTGCTTTTATATTAATTCATGCCAAAGATTAATCGCCAAATAAATCACCAAGGATCACAAGGTAGATTCAGTAAAAATGTCCATTTGCGCCTAGAATCCTTTTGACTGTGAGAAAATATAATTACTTTACAAATTTATTGGGTCGGAAAATATGATATTCAATATAGAATGTGTATATCTTACTGGTTAAAAAAAATTTCTATATTTTTAGACCTCAGTCGTCTATTTTGTCTTTAAAATCATGCTTAACGGTTTTTGTCTGCCTGCTTATATGAAACTTTGTAAATACTAATACAACAAAGAATGCAAGAATACTACAATAATACAGCATAGTGTGGAAGAATACAGCAATTATAGTAAAAGATACATTAATACAACGAATACAATGATACATCAAAAATACAATACAGCAACACGATACAACAAATACAATAATACATTGAAGAACAAAGGAATACAATAATATAAGATCCTGAGAATACAGCAAGTATGTCTCGAAGGATACAAGAATACAGCAATAATACATAAAAATGCAACAATAAAACAACGAATGATACAAGAATACAGCATTAATACATAAAAAATACAACAAAGGACACAATACAATAATAGATAAAAATTTAACAATAATGCAACAAAGGATACAAGAATGCAGCATTAATACATAAAGATACAACAGTAATATAACAAAGGATACAAGAATATAATATTAATACAAATGTAATTCCGTGCAAATTCCACTTTGCTTGTTCTGACCGTTCAGCATTTAAGATGAATTGAACAAAGACACCAAATTTGACAAGTAATTACCTCTTAGAATATCGGTACGGAATAAAATAGTGACTCTCAAAACAATGATTTATCTTTGATTAAAATCTAATAAAAAATACATATTTTTCTGCAATATTTCCAGAGTTTATCATTATGCAAAACTATCTTTAAACAATTTAAATGAAAAATCTTTTCAGTAATGCCATTTGTATTTCCGCACAATTATTTTAACAATTTTTAAAATCTATTAGGTAACAACAGAAGCATTACATCTTTATCCTTCATTCGCCATTTTCTCAGAAGTAAACGAATCATTTGGCTTTTGTGAAAATTTAAATGTTTTGAAGCTTACATTCCAAGAGTAATTACTTAAAAAAAATTTCGTTCTTTTAGTTGAAATAGAATGGAAGTCTCTTGCAATGTAACAATATTTTTGTAATAAGTTTGATTTTTGTATATTTTTATTTTGTGATAAGTGTTTTTAATCAAGTGTGCGAATTTCCAAATTTGAGTAAAAAACGGCAGATAAAAACATTACAGAAATGCAGACGATAAAATATATAATTCTTTTCAACAGCATAATGATTTTAATTATATCTTTATTCTTTCTTTAAATTACTTGATGTAATAATCACTAAGCACTCAAACCAGACAAAGGTGTGTGTGTGTGTGTGTGTGTGTGTGTGTGTGTGTGTAGGGTAGATTCAGATGGTTAGTTCACACTCTCCCTATATATATAGTTCAAATTTTCAATCGTTAATAAAATGCTTTTTATTCATCCAATCAAGTACAAGTACATTTCTTTAAACTTGTAGTGGGTGACACTTGCTGTTAATACAGTTTTTTTTTTTCAAATATTAATTCATTGATTTTTATTATTTAATTACAAACTGATTTTGTCGCCAAAAATCTTCATTTCCCCGCCTCCAAATAAATAACGAATTCAGTTCGTTTTTTCTGCACACTGATGAGGTTAGACTTAACATGTTTTCGGCCGATTATTTTAAACGATTCAGTTCATTTTTATAATGTTTGATGCATTTAAAATTAAACATTGGTAATTAATCTATTTTTCCGATTCATTTTGAAGTACTTTCGAATCAAATTAATACAAAATAAAGAAAATTAAATATTTCTAATCTGTATTGCGTTCCCCAACTGGTGTAGAAAAAGCACACATTTTCCGTTGTCACAACTGGCTTTTGAATCCTCAACTGGCATTGAAAATTTCCTGCTAGTATAATTTTTTGATCAATTATTTATAGTAATTTTAATAGTCAAGTCGGGATAGTCTGGTTGGTTGGGCGTTGGATTCGCATCCCTTAGGCTGCGAGATCGAACACATTATTTAGAAAGGAGAATGGAAAATGGCCAGGAAATTCGCTTTCTATTTTGCCGCTTAATATTGTGATTCTGACATATTTATATACATATTTATATTCATTGTAATTATTTTTAAAAAGTAACTAAAAAAATTTCTTTGTTAATGTAAGTAGGAATTGACTTTAAAAAATGGTTTTTTATATTACTTAATTTTTTAGTTCATATTATTTTTATCGTGAAATAGATATAAAAATGTTGAATATTTCATGGTATCTTTCGTGAAAAATTGTTCTGTTCTTTCTTTATTATCTTGATTTTCTCAAGATTGAACCTGAGCTATCAATGGTTGTTTAAATATTTTTCAAATTCAGATACATTTTTTTCGAAAAAACTCGTAGAAGGCAAAAAAGACTTATAGAGGGAAAAAATTGTTTATTAACAAATTATACATTTGTTTTATAATATGAAAATCAATATAGTTTGGGAATTTTTAAAAAAATTCCTGTTGCTTAAGTTTTGCACAGTTGCTGTTTAAGTTTTGTATGTATAGGTATGACTACCAAACTTTTAAATAAAAAAAATTGAGCTTTTTTTTTCCTGTAGTAAAGTTTCTACCTGTAAAGTGGGATTAATATTCTAGGAACTAAGATTCTGAATCAAAGGGACTATCTTATTCTATAATAATTGATAAAATAATAACTTATAAATAAGTAACTAAAATAAATTTCACTTTTTCAACCATGTCTGAACATTCTTAGATTTTAAATGCCTGTATTTATTTAAAAATATGTAAATTTATAAAACTCAAATTCATTATATAGAAGAATTACATAGATATTTTTCCCCTAAAAGAAATGAAACTTCAATTTCATTAAAAATGAAATATTTGTTACATTTATAGGAAGTTAACAATTTAATTCTTTCTTACAGTTTAACATCACAAAATGACAAATAAATGGAATTATCTGGACATGGAATGGAATTATGGACAAATAAATGGAAAAATCTCTTAGTCAACACGGAGAAGCTATTTTAAGCATAATTTCATTTTCATTCACATAGATGGCGCTAGGAGTGTTTTGATACTGAATGATTCTACTTTGCCAAGTATGATTCATATTCGCCATATATGATTCATATATATAATTGTATATGATATTTTATTCGTACAACAATGTTTTGTTGTTTGATATCTGTATAGCAATAACAAACAAAATTAAAATGCCAATGAAAAATAAATTTACGAGTTATAAAAATAAGATATGCATGATCTAAAATTAGTTAATTTAGAGGAAATGTTACTACTTATTTGAAATTTTCCTGATTTTAAAAGTATTCTCCAGATTCATCGAGATTTATAATCAGTGTTGCATCTAATAATAAATCTGAAGTATATCACTCCCAGATATGTGTTCTTTATATTTATAATTGAATAAAACAATTCTATTTAAAATATATAACAGATTCCTTACTGTTTAGAAAACTTTGAAATCTATCTAATCGCAGCAAAAAATTTCAATCTTCTGAATTTTTAAAGTTTATATAGGTAAGGAAGGAAGTTAATATATATTGCTTCTTATCTGTGGATCTCACAACACTTTTCAAACAACGTTTCAAACAGAGGGAATATTTTAATCCGAATTTTTATGATCATGACTTTTTTTTAAGAAATTAGGATTGCAATTTTTTAAATATTTATTTGTCATTTTTAATAGATAATAGAGTTGATTCAATATTTCTGCGTACATGACATTTACAGCTAAATCTTTACAATAACAAAGATGAATACAGTGATTTATTAATGTATTACAAAAGATGTATCGTCATTTATGTATTCAAAATGGATTCATGGTGATTTTGAAAACTTGAAAGATTGGCAGGGCGACACCAAAAGGATTCGGATTCTATGTATCATTGTAGGGTCAGGAATGACTCCATGTGATAGTTTATTATTATTATCATGATGTGAGAATATGTTGTTGTTCTGGTTTGAATGTTCTGAGATCTCAAAATGCGTAGGCAACAAATTGGCGATTTATCGCTTTTGACGCATCAATTTTTCCTTTTAAGGTTATTAGAATATATTTTAAAAGGTTGTCACAGTTAACGATTTATCGCTAAAACATCATTTAAAAACATAAATTTAATTTGTAATTCAAAAGTTAAAGTCAATGGAAACGTTATTATTTTTTTTTGTTTTATTTAAAAACGATTTTATAATATAAGAACATGATGTTGTAACGGTTTGAGGTTTTTGAAGCCACAAATTGGTTTCAGGTTTTGAAGGGGTAGAAGATTGGCGATGTATCACTTTTGGATCATCAATTTCCGCTTTCAAGATTATTAGAAAATGCTAAAGATGGTCGTCGCATTTGGCGATTTATCACCAACAAAAAGTATATATGCCAACGAAAGAATATATCCCTATTTGCACGTGTCTTATATTCGTAAAAAAAATGCCAAATTAAATGCTGTACAGATATGGTCATTACCAAGCTGAAATAATATATCTAACTATCGCCAAATTATTGCCTTCAACTTAGTGTAGATGGTAGCCAAATATTGGCGCCAGACATTGACTCTTTAGCAATGCAAATGAATGTCGCCAAATTGTATGTTATTGATAAATATGTGCAATAGAATAACAACATATTACAAATAATATACATATTGGCTTCAGATCTTGTGAGTTAACGTTAACGCTGTGAGTTAACGTTAACGCTGTGCTTTTGAGTACCAAAATAGAACTATAGTAATTGAAATCTGTAGTTCATAGCAAAACGAAATAAATTTGTCGAAACACACGTACATTATGTAAGGTATTTCTTGGAAAAATCTTATTTTATCCATAAGAATCTGAAAATATTCTACATGGTTTTTGTTTTATTTTTTAATATTAAATAAACTAAAAATAACATTTAATAATTCTTCAAACTGGTGGATAATAAAGTTAGCTATATGTTTCATGATAATAGGATATTATTCGAAGTTAATATTCCTCTCTGTGACTGTAAATTTATTGTAACTGCTTTAAAGTTCAAAGGGTCAATTTTTAAATTAAATTCAAACCTTTCACCAAAAAAAAAATACATCTTATTTGAATCCTTGATTGACCTTTTATGAAGATTTCAGATACTATTCATAATTGATCTTTAATTTTCCTTTTTATTACTTTTAAAGTACTATAAGCTTAAAACTTATTGATTATTTCAAGTTTAAATAAATCAGTATGTGTTTTAAATTCAGCAATATTACCGCGTTCTAAATGCAGTCTATCTTCCTAACAAATGTCGTTTTTTTTTAATTCTTTAGAAAATAATTTTTTAAAAATTACTTTTAACTTTTTGGTTTAGTATATTTTTATTCCATTCTAAATTTAGTTTCAAAAATTCAATATTTGATTTTTTTAAATTCTTTTCAACATGAAAAAAAAAATTTTCTTAAGTGTTGCGAAGAATTGATTTATTGATTATTATTAAAAATAAAAGAAATTTTAAAAAAAGTATTTAATTTTGATATGAAAGCGTGCATGAATTGCAGAAAAAACATCAATCCGTAAGTCGAAACTTGTATATCTTGTAAGGATATGACTAAATGTAAGATTTTTGTTTTTAAAAAATTGATTCTCAGATTTTTCTAATTTTAAAAGTAAAAGAAAATACATCGAAAAATGTCCAAAAGATCCCACTTCCCTTTCCTCTTAAAATCGAAACAATTCGCGTACGTATGTTGCTATTTTATTCGCCCCTCACGGAATCTCCTTTAAATCTCCTTTATGAGGTCATCTCTATCATATCCAGGTACCACTTCTCTGTGAGTTAATGCGATTTACGGAGAATGTAAATCAGGATCTTCAGGAACAGGCACGTGTTGGGACATTTTGTCCTGGCTGGGTTGATTTCTGATTCCTTATTTTCGTCTGCTATAAATGAATAAGCATTTCTATCTTCTGTCATCAAATATGACCGATTTATAAAGTTTGAATGTTGCAGTTTTAGAGCAATTAATATTATCATATCGTTAGGAGAATCGCTCTTGAGAAGCACTGGGAAATAACTGGAGTATCTTCATTGAAACATTGGAAGAAGTTTTTTTTAAAAAATAGTACGATCTTATAGAATCGAGATATTCGAATTTTCATAAATCAGTCATTTTTAGTGATTGATTCAGTTTATTGGAGAGCAACTCTTTTTTGTTATGTCAGAACGTGTTATTTTGGGAATAAGGTAGGCAAAAATCCGAAGGCGAAAAATTCAAATTTTATTACCTGCACGATCATGTCAAAAAAATCAGTTTTTAATAACGGGTTGCCATTTCATTTACAAACGCCCCAATTTTTTAAAAAAAGTTCATGACTACAGCAAATAAAATCTATAAAAATGTCATTTTGAGCACGTGATAATATGAAATGAAATAAATAGGAAATGGGAATATTTTTTAAAACAATAAATGCGAGACAAAGTTTTTTTTTATCGTTTGCAATACTAAAGTGACTCATTCGACGAAACGATTAAAATGAATAAAAATATAATTTTAACTTGCACGAGCACGTGGTGCTTGGCCGTTCAAGAAATGATGTTCTCACATGATGCATTGAAATATGCATAGTAGATTTCATTTTACTTTTTATTTTTTTAATATATATATAGGAATCAACTCTAATATCCAAATTCTTAGAGACAAGCTTGTACATTCAGAGATTAAATTAGTGTCTCAAGAATCTTTTGTTAAATATGATTTCCCGAGCCGAGGATCGAAGTCAAAATTATAAATTCCTAATTCATCAGCATTTATTGATTCAATTTACATAAAATA
Organism: Argiope argentata; assembly: GCA_026289955.1. Classification (NCBI taxonomy): domain Eukaryota; kingdom Metazoa; phylum Arthropoda; class Arachnida; order Araneae; family Araneidae; genus Argiope; species Argiope argentata. The sequence continues at coordinate 1,555,685 of JAOUZG010022949.1, forward strand.
TAATCATTCATTTCATTTAGATCATTTGTTAGCAGATATATGTCTGTTACAAAAGGTTTACATGTTAATTCTTGGGTTCCGATTATAGAAGAAAACTTGTATATATTAATTATATTAATATATGTTTGCTTTAAATAAAACTTTTACATTGAATTAGTAATATAAATATTGTAAATGATCACGCAATCATCAATGGCATTTCTCTAAGCAACTATGATCTTGAAATATCCGAGCTTTTTGAGATTTAAATGGTAAATGGAAGTATACAAAATTATTTGACATAACATTAAAAAAAACATCTATTCTATGAAATTATTACATTTACAAACGCAGCCAAATGCTTTTGAATCTGCGGATTGAGTGCAAGTTAGTGTTCGCGAATTATTGTGAACATAAAACTCGGTTGTAAATAAATCACCATTATCGCCCGTTTTAGAACGCCAAAAATTCAAATTCTGAACAATTACTGATTATTTCTTCGCACATAATACTCTATATTTACATCTTGTACCTTTTGAAAATCATAACTCAAAAACCAACTGACCAGAGATAAAATTCGGCAAATGGCTTTAACCACAGCAACCAGATTTGGAATTTTATCAAGAATCAAATTAAGATATTTAAAGTCAAAAGATTATATAAAATTTGTAAACAAATTCGTTAAAGAAGCTATTTCTTGTCTATCAATTTTTTAAGTGAATGTAAGTATTGTAAAGAAGTTGTAAAACTTCCCTCCCTTTCTAAGAGACACGTGTTTGAACATTATTGCATCTGGCCAGCTGTGGGACGATTCTTTCCTTTGTGACCTTTGAGATTCCCCCCTTTGATGTTACCCTCTGGACTTAGAGTCTGATAATGAACCATACGTGAGTTTTGCGGCCCTCTGAAGAAAGAAATCGTGTCAAACCCTCCAGATGTAAATATTTCCCTATGGAACCATCTGGAATTGAATAGAGTCCAGATAATGAATCACACATGCGTTTTACGGCCCTCTAAAGAAAGAAATCGTGTCGGAACCTCCAGATGTAAATATTTCCCTATTGTGGAGGGTCTGCTAAGAGGGTGGATGATTAGCGAATATTCCCAAGGTCAACTGCTGACCACTGGGAATATTTCTGAAGAATTATTGGATGATCGGAATCTCCAGCGCACCAATGCGGAAACGGGAGGCGGAGTTTGACCGAGGTTAAAATGGAAGGTTTTGAAAGGAAGAGACGAGCGGAGAGCTGAGCTGAGCTGAGCTGAGCTGAAAGACAAAATCTCTTATAGACACCGAGGTCTACAATAGATTTTTCTATGGAGAGAAGTTTCGAGCTTAAAGAGCTACCAGAAATATATCCGCAGATCTTATGGTCTACCTGCAGTAGCCGGATACGTTAACAACCTGTTAGTTTCTTTGTATTAGTCGTGGAACTGTTAATACAGATGTAAATATTTCCCAGCATATTAATCTTGATGACGAGTTGTTTTTATTGTATATAAGCTGTAAGTAAAACATTTGTGATTAGACGCAACCCGTTTCTTTGATCGAACAGGATCAAGTCATTACAGTATGGTACCTGAACCAAGTGATGGCACAGAAACTCGGAGGATAGATTTTAGAAAGTCATTTTTATCTCAAAATTATAGGTCAAATGGGGAACTTAGTCCGTGTGAAGAATTATTGATTCAAATTGCAAGTATAAATATTTTAACTATTTTGGATGCTATCGAAAGTTTTTGTTATTAATTCTGTAACATTCCAAAAGATAGCAGGCAGGGACAACATCGACATTCATAAGCTTGTGTCCAAAGATATATCGTATAGTTTAAATTGATTACTATGCATCTTAAGCTTTTAAAGGCATGTGAGGCAATGCTTCTGTGATTCCATCGTAATCAAAGAGCAAGCAAGAAATTTTACAGGAAGCTCTACAAACCGGTTTCAGAAACTTAATGCATGATGCGTCAACTTTATATTAATGTCCTCATGAGTAAGACAAAGTATTTGGAGAACAGTTCTATAGCAACACAAACAGATATCAGCACGAGAATGTATATTGGAGGGGGGCACTGGCATTCATAAGTTTGTGTCCCAACAGACATCGTGCTGAAAAAGGAGTCAAGCAAAAGAAAGCATCGACATTCATAAGTTTGTGTCCTTAGAAGCATCGTACAGTGTAAATTGATTATTATGCAGCTTAAGCTTTTGAGTAAATACATGTGAGTTAAGGCTTCTATGATTTAAGCGAATAAAGTTCCAAAGAGTAAACACGAAATTTTATAAGAGGCCTTCAAATAGGCCTTAGAGAAGTAATACATGATGTGTCAAGCTGATATTATTGCCTCCAAGAGTAGTTCAAGGTATTTGGAGACCAGCTCTGTAGCAACACAAACAGATATCAGCACGAGAATGCACACTAGGTTCACAGACATCCATAAGTTTGGTTCCCAACAGACATCGTGCTGAATAAGGATTCAAGCAAAAGACAGGATCGACATTCATAAGTTTGTGTTCTTAGAAACATCGTACAATGTAAATTGATTATTATGCAGTTTAAGCTTTTCAGTGAATGCATGTGAGTTAAGGCTTCTGTTATTCCAGCGAATAAGGTTCCAAAAAGTAAATAGTAAATTTTATAAGGAGCCCTGAAAATAGGCCTTACAGAAGTAACACATGATGCATCAAGTTTACATTAATGCCTCCAAGAATAGTGCAGGGTATTAGGTGACCAGCACTGCAGCAACACGAACAGATATCAGCACAATAATGAATTTTGGGTGCGCAGACATGCATATGTTTGGTTCCCAGCAGACATAGTACTGAATAATGATTCAAGCACAGTACTTATGGCGCTAGAAAATCTTAAAATAGAGAAAGACATTATGCTGACAGTTTTTTGCTAGTTATTTAAAAATCATAGCCTCTCTTTTGTTGGGGAATGTACATTTGAAGGAATATAAGGTCTGTCCTCTCAAATGTGAATGATAGGGGAATTGTGAAATGAAGAGAAAGGCCAAAAGATCAACTACTTTGGGATTGAGAACCAACCGTCTCTAAGAGGACGCAAGTCTGGAGAATTGGCCACTGATATGAATGGATTACGATAAAGACATCAGTCTGTTTCGACAAATCCTGTCGATACCGCTTCGTTCGTGGCTGTGAACTGGTGGTATGTGCACAAGAATACTGCACTATATTGTCACAAGCGGGTGAACGCCGCGAAAGCGTGCCGAAGGAGAGAGCGTTGGTGACGGTTGACGAAGAACTTGACGCCAGCTGAATTAATTTGGTGAAAAGAATATTCTGGTAGCCGCTAGATCGCTCACAGTGTTTCTTGAAGCTCCGCGTTGCTACTAGGCGCTCTCTCGCTCGGCTATATAAGGAACGGATTGCCGCAATTTGGCAGTTGCTCTGGAAAGAGTAGCGATTCGTTGTACGAGCTTATTACTTTTCTCGCTTGTATTAGTGAGTTGTGTTTACGCTTGCTGTTTACGTTGTATAATTGATTTTGCTGTGATTTGATATGCTATAAGATATCTGTTTTGCAGTCTGTGTTTATTGCGCGTAAGGCTTGTATTTACGCTTTTAGTGACTGTTGATTGCTGGATTGTGTTTATCTGAAGTTTCACTTTATCAAGTCATCCTGTAAATAGCTGTAAATAAATTTGTTTGTGCTGTCCTCAAGTAAAGTACATTCAATCCGAACCCGCTACGCTAAAAACTTAACAGCATTAATTACTTTGCAAATTTTCTTTGAGGGCCATGGGAGCTACTACCTTTGCGATTATATAATAAAAGCAGAGCAAGTGTAAAATTTTATGCGAAAACTATGTAAATCTGGAGCGAGACTATAATGCAAACAGTTTGCAGCAATGATACCAAAGTCTCGAAAGATATTTTGAGATTAATTATCACGATACATGAAGATATATAAGCAAAGTGCATGCGTTCATAAGTCAATATCCCCAAAGCTATTGTATTGAGCATATTGATTACTATCTAGGTTGGGCGTTCATGATCACGTGTACCGGATCTGGTGACCTGGTGGTTTATTGGCGCATGGGCCGTTCAAGTTCGAGACCCGATCCCCCCAAGGAATTATCATGTAGGGGGGGGATTCTGGTGCAGGTTAAATTCGTCAGGCCAAACGTCCTCCCGTTGGTGTGATGTAGAGTGGAAAGGGGAGGGGGTAGTTCAAGTGTCTCCCTCGTCATCTGACCACAACTCTAAGTTATGAGGTCCATCCTAAAATAGCCCTAGTACTGCTTTACAAAGGGACGTTGATATAACTAAACTCATCATCACGTGCATCATAATTTATACGATTCTAATGCAAGTCAAAAAAAATGTGTGTGTGTGTGTGTGTGTGTGTGTGTGTGTGTGTGTGTGTGT
>JAOUZG010022949.1:1560159-1590775 GCA_026289955.1 Argiope argentata
TGTGTGTGTGTGTGTGTGTGTGTGTGTGTGTGTGTGTGTGTGTGTGAGAGAGAGAGAGAGAGAGAGAGAGAGAGAGAGAGAATTAATTCAAACCTTATGAAATGAGAATTAATTCAAACCTTATGAAACAGTAACGACTGTCTAAAATACATTGTTCAGTTTATTTAAAGAGGGAATTGTATTTTTTGGATTATATTTTACAAAATGACTAAACTTACGTCTGACTACGGATTATTATTGCATAAACTGAATTGATATCCAAATGCAAGGTCACACGTGTTTATTTATATCTTTACACAATGCATTTTCATTTCCAGGCAATTTGATTATAAGGTTATATATTTTTTCTTTTATAAAAATTCTAAATAACATGACATTTCACGTGTGTGTGTTTTTCTTTTTCAGTATAGCAAACAATACACAATCGAAAATACGCCTCAAAACAAATGAGCTTTCTTTATATTTTAAATAAAAAAAATAATCCAATTTTTTCGATATTTATGTGTTTTTTTATGTCACCAAGAAAGGGGGAGGAGAAAAAAAATAAACAGATCCGTTTCAACCTGCAGTATTTTTTTAGCATAATCAAGGCGTCTGTTTTTTTTTTCCAAAGTAGTCCCCTCCAACTGAAGATAATCCGTGCCGTTCATCATTCGTCTCAGGCTGGTTATTTGATGAGAAACAATTTAATTCCAAGCCTGTGGTTTTATTTATTGTATCATTTTTTTTTCTACGAATGACCCGAGCGGTACTTTTTCCACGTGTAGCTCTCATCCGTTTCGAGTTCTCGTATTTCGGTGATTGTTATTTTTTCTCCAGATTTGGGCAGAAGGAATGGCGCACTAAATCAAGAAAGTTAACGTCTGGCCTATTGTTTTGGAGAAGGCGCATTGTTCTTTTGTATTAAAAACGGCGGGACGGCGCCTTTCTCTTTTGGTGTGAAGTGAAGTGACTTTTTCATACGAATTGGAAAGTCTGCGGTGTTGCTAAGAAGTGCCGAGGAAGGTGGCGCTTTTTAGAATTACCTAGAACATTGAATTACCTTGAAAAGTTTAGAATTACAGGAAATTTTTAGTTTTCCGCCAATGCTTTATTAGGATTCAAAGCTAAAAAGGTAGTCGGGTTAAAAATTTGAAAAATAATGGTTTAGATTTAGATGATTGCCGGTAACGCAGCGACGGGTGAGGGGAGGGGGATGTAAGAATAGGTTTACTTGTCTAGCACACCATAGAAGACACCATCAAGGACACCATAGGGTCTTGTTTTGGACACCGTAATGAAGTGGGGAGAAGGTACCCGTGTTCCTCATTTAACTTTGATAAACTAATAATGACTACTACTTCTTGTGTACAGCCGACCACCCCGCAGATTTGGCGATTAATCGCCAAATCTGACAACCTTCTGCAATATTTTCTAAAACTCTAAAAGCAAAAACAGATGCTTCAAAAGCGATAAATCGCCAACTGGTTGCCCACGCATTTTGAGGCTCCTAAAACTTCAAACCAAAGCAACATCATGTTCTCAAATGATAAATTTTTTTTAAAAAAAATGTTTGTTTTAACTGTCGCATTCGCTTTGATATAGCTCTAAGAAATTTCACTTTAAATCAGAAAATAAAAATATGGAGTTTCTAATTCTATCCGTATTCTATAATTGCACGATAATGTGTTAACCTACATTTTATTTAAAATATTTCCTTTAACTTATTACATATAATAATCACTTGCTTGTCATTTACTTCTGCGTAAGTTGTGAAAATTTTATCTTTCGTGTTTTAAGATTGAATTAACATCTGTAAAATTGTATATTTAATATTTTCATAAAATGAAAATTAATTTTAATTTTAAAAATATCAAAAACAGTTTTTTTTTTTTTACATTTTTCATCCGTGTTATTATAGAAACGTTTCATTTAACTGTGAAAAAAAGTAAAATTTTAAGGGGGATTGTCAGTTTAATCGGTTAATGCATTGAATTCTAATAATAATCATACGTATTTTTATGCAAAGCATTATTTTTTATACCTGTTTCGAGAAAGTATGTATCAACGTTTTACGTTCGCAAAAAAAAAAAAAAAAAAAAAAAGTTGATAAATTATAATTAACTTAGAACTCATCAATAAAATATTCTATTAAAAAACATTTTGTTGAAAACAGCATATTTTATCAGTATTAAGAATAATGAAGAGAATAGGTGAGTATTTGAGGAAATAGGATAAACACCAATTTTAAAAAAACTTCCGAAGACAAAATATTATTGCATTTATTTCACTTTTTCAATTCCTTCTATTAGTTCACACTCTCCCTATAAATATCTTGTTCAAATTTTCAATCGGTGATGAAATGCTTTTTACTCATCCACTAGAATTCAAATATATTTCTTTAATCTTGTAAGGAATAACTCTAGATGTTAATACAGTTTAAATCGAATATCAATTCATTCAATTAATCGAATTGATTTTTAATACTTTAAATAGGGTTTTAGTAGTTTGTAATGAAAATTGAAATCAACAAGCAGTCGTTAAAATGCAAGTATTTCAGTATTTTTACCGTGAAGATGAAGAAGGCAAGTTCAATTCTTGCGAAAATCGATGATTTTTTGATAAATTATTTATATTAATTGTAATTATTTAATAAAAATATTTAAAATAACATTTTTCTTTGTTGACCTAAGAAAGAATCGACTTAAAAAATTTTAATTATTAGTTTAAACGAGCTATAAGAAGCTGGGCTAAAATAATATTATACTGTGGATATTGATAACCATTACTAAATAATATTCTGTCTTAAATTAAGACATAATATTATCATTATATATTATTTCAATTACTATAAAGTAAACTGATATTTAAGCTTGCACAAAAGATCTTTGTCTTTGAAATTTTATTATTTTAAAATTAATTGCTGATTTTACTTAATTCCAGTTTTAAATGTCAAATCCTGTAATTTAATGCTAAAGTCAGGCATGTAACCACACGTGAATGAATGAGTTTCAGTATTTTTATATATCATTGTAAGAATAATGACACATTTTTAAAACCAATAATAGAAGCGTTGAAAACCTCTTCTACTTTAATTGGCGTTGAAAGAGGTAAAAATGCTGAAGCCCTAATCGGTACTTTTTTTTTAGAGTTGACCTTAATTTCGATCAATTTGCACAGGATCACAGTGCAATGCTATGGAATCCATTCAAATGTATAGCATCACGTGTTAAATGTAAATGCGCAGGTCATATGAAAACTTACCGTTCTTTCTCTTATTCTGTAACGTCATAACGCTTTCTTTTCCTGCTAAATGTGCAATTACATCCAAAAATAGATCTGTTCTGCGCAGTTGATATATGTCACGTGAGGTATATCTAGAAAAAAAGCTTAATTTTTCGAATACAAATTTTTAAACAAATGTGTTTGCAAACGAAGGAAATATGCAGGATTTATAAAATTTTTCTTTATTTATCGTCATTCAAAAAATGATAGTTTTGCATTTGAACATATACATGAAGGTATTCTGAAATCACATCAATGAAAATCATAAATATATTTTTTAACATTAGGAAAATGAGTTTAAAAAATACAGAACCAATTAATTCATATTTGACATCTTTTTTTATACTTCATTTCATTAAAAAAACCTTATGAAATTAACGTTACCAAATATATAAATTAATATTTAAAGTCTTTTAAAAATATTTTATGAATATAACATAAAATTAAAATATCTTTATATGTCTTGTAGACCAGCAACAATATCTTAAATAATTCTTTTTTTGGTACTCACGTATTATACCGTCCAATTTTATCGCCAAATTTGAAATCATCACCAATGAGTTGCTGAATCGCCAATTATGGCAATCCGGCAATTATGTAATTCATTGATATTTATCGCCAAATTTAAATCTGTCGCCCATGAGTTACTAAACCGTTGGCAATCGTTGGCGAAGACGGTATAATACGTAAGTACCTTTTTTTAAAATTTTATATAGTTAGATAAAAACAATTTATAGTTGAGTTCGAAAACAAATAATCAAACTATCTACTTTCTAACTGGGCTGAATAATAACAAGTATATTAATAGTTCAAATGTCCTTTACAGTCTTTAATACTGGATGCCTCAATATCCTGACAAAAAAAAAAGGATCACTCATACATCAGATAAAAAAAGAAAGTTTACAAACATTACAAAATTTCGGAAGATTGTATTTACAGAAATTATTGGAATTAAGTGGAAAAAGCAAACTGTCAGGTTGTATACTTTCTAGCTATGCTGAATAATAATAAATATATTATTACGACAAATATAAAGTCACAGGAAGCTTCAATACCCCAGGCAGAAAAGCGAACCATTCATAAGTAAGATTAAGAAATACAAAATAACAAAAAGGAATAACCATAAAGTTTGTAACGCAGAAGTTAACGAAAATAAATCAGAAGATGAAACATTGGGGGAAGGGGGAGTTCTGGTTATATTGAATAATACACTTATTACTTTCTCAAATATTCTTTACAATCTTTGATAAAGAAAGCTTCAGCACTTAGGCAAAAAAAGTGACCGCTCACACATGGGATATAAAAAAAGAAAACTTACAAACAATACAAAATCGCAAAAGAGGAAACTATGGCAAGAAGACAGAAAACTTATTAACCATCTATTATTAATATACATAAATGAACGTTGGCACTAGTCCTAGTAACTGAAATTATCACATGTTTGCAAAGAGCTATAATGCATACAAGAAAAACTAGACAATGTATATAATTACTTAATTTTTATTATATCTCTCAGGACAGGGAGGTATGATGAAGCAAACTCTGTTTCTAAAATACAATTAGATATTACAAAGTATTAATAAGACAAATTAATCACAAATTGGACTTAGAATGATATTATTCTATGTCCTTTTATTCATTGGTATGTTACAAATGCAGTTTCAGTTCTTGAACTCATAATATATACAAATAGTTGGAAAAATAAATCCTCCAAAAAAATTACGATTACTGCTTGTAATAATCATAACCGTAACCTCTAACAACCACGCCTATCTAACAATAAATAACACTTCCATCAATAAAGGAACAATTTCTATTAGTGCCTTTTCATGAAACACGACTATATGACTCTAGAAAATAGCGACTTGCCTTGCTAATTGCAAAAATAATACATTTTTTTAATTATTCTTGCAATCAATCTTCAGCCACAAGTAATTGTTACACCAAAACTACCTGTTTTTACCAATTTTTGATGCACTCTTTCCAAACACAGGCACCAGAACTAAAATTCAGCTTCATTCGATTCCAAAAAAAAACCATATTTAGACTTTCACCTAAGGCAACGCCCACTTATCTGTCATGCTATCTCTACCCCACTGCTGGCCGAGGAATTGTCCAGCAAGGATTGACCTGACACGGACCTGGTCTGGATCCTTGGAGACTTCTCTCCGGACACCATCTGAGAGATGCTCTTAAGGGGTTGGATGGCCTCTCGGGTGACTCTCATTTCGACATCGCAGCAAAGCCTCCAAAGGACCAGGAAGGACCCGATGACCACTACTATCGAGGCCACCAGTAACCCCAGCAGGGTGCCCATGGTGAATTCCTGGGCATGCATCAAGCCAGGCAGGATATTATTCTCGGACGTAACGTTTGAAGAGGAGTCATCGTGCTTGTAACCCTCATAATCTGGGCATGAAAAAAAAAATGCATTTCAGAGCATGAAAGAATTATTTTTATAATTATTTTAAACAAGATAGAAAGTATATGAAATGGGAAAATTAATAACAAAATTCACATGTACTTACGCAATACAGGGTAAGTCAAAATGAATGACTCACTTTCGTAGGTGCACTCAGCAATATGTATTTATAATATATTAATTAAATTATACATGTACGCATGGGTTATAGAAGCAAATTTTGAATGTACTTCTGACAAACTTTCGATTTTCGCCCGCTTTTGCTATACGGCATGCATCCATTTTGTAATGAAATTCGGTACTTTTAAGTTAGCCAGGCGGCAGTGAAAAATCGCCAATTAATGAAGCATTCCTCCAAATTTCTTATAACGATTTTAAAACGAAAAATCGCCAAATAATGTAGAATTCTGTTAAATTTCTTAGTTATTTTTAAATGAAAAAGTACCAAATAATTTAGAATTCCGCCAAATTTCTTAGACTGATTTTAAAATGAAAAATCGGCAAATAATGTAGAATTATGCCAAATTTCTTACAATGATTTTAAAATGAAAAATTGCCAAATAATGTAGAATTCCACCAAAATTCTTACATTATTTTATAATTAAAAATTTCCAAATGAAGAATTCTGCCAAATTTCTTACAATGATTTTAAAGCGAAAAATCACTAAATAATATAGAATTCTAACAAATTTATTACAATTATTTTGAAAAATTGCCAAATAATGTAGAATCCGCCAAATTTCTTTGTTATTTTATAATGAAAAAACTGCCAAATGAAAAATTCCGCCAAATTTCTTACAATGATTTTAAAGCGAAAAATTGCCAGATAATGTAGAATTCCACCAAATATCTTAGTTATTTTAAAATGAAAAATTGCCCAAATAATGTAGAATTCCGCCAAATTTCTTAGTTATTTTATAATAAAAAATTGTCAAATGAAGAATTTCAACAAATTTCTTACAATGATTTTAAAGCGAAAAATCGCCAAATAATCTAGAATTCTAACAAATTTATTACAAATATTTTGAAAAATTGCCAAATGTAGAATTCCGCCAAATTTTTTACAATGATTTTAAAGCGAAAAATCGCCAAATAATGTATAATTCCGCCAAATTTCTTAGTTATTTTATAATAAAAAATTGCCAAATGAAGAATTAGAAGAATATAGAATTCCACCAAATATCTTAGTTATTTTAAAATGAAAAATTGCCGAAATAATGTAGAATTCCGCCAAATTTCTTACAGTTATTTTAAAATGAAAAATTGCCAAATAATGTAGAATTCCGCCAAATTTCTTTGGCGATTTTTCCCTGTCTCCCGGATAAAGGAAATATTCTTGCGATATTCTTGCCAAATTTTACTGGGGATTCGTAAAAGATCACATTTATGCCCCTCCAGGTCCAACGACCATGACTGATTTGATCATAGTTGCTACCGTCTGATATGCTGCACTAAGTTTGGTAAGAATTACATTTCAAACTTGATGTGCACTGTATAAGAAAAGACGTGCATATCGAACGTTTGTGTGGAAGGTATTGAAAAATTGTTTATATTACTTCTGATTATATTACTCTAAAAAATATTTGCTTTATAGTATGATTTCATAAATTTATATTTGGTTTATTATTATTATAATTATGTGTGTGCATGTTGTTTTGGTTTGAGGGTTTTGAAGCCTGAAAATGCGTGTGCAACGAATTGGCGCTTTATTGCTTTTGAGACAAAAAAAAATTTCGCTTTTAGGGTTATCAGAAAATAATGCAGAAGATTGTCACATTTGGCGGTTTATCACCAAATAAAGTTACGACTTCGTTTCCAAATTATTCTTTCTCTGAATTTTTACGAATGGTTCTTAACTACTTTAAGTCATTAACCAGTTTAAGACGGTTTGAAACAATCACGGGACCGTAAAATTACGCATGTGTCGATATTAAGAAAAACGATGAATTTCTTTTTCTTTCTTTCTTTATTTATTTCATCCCAAAATCGGTCGAGGTCCAAAACTTTGTTTGCCAGCTGGAAAAACTGAAAATGAAAGTTTAAAATAATTAGATAACAGAGATTGAGATAGAAGTCTCGTAATTGTTTCAAATTAGTTTAAAGTGGTTAATGACTTAAATTAATTAAGACAAACAATGACTTAAAAATAATAATGTTCTCACATAATAACGTGAAATTTGAGAATGTAGATTTCATTTTCTTTAAAAAAATTTCTAAGGTTCTATTTTTTTTAAATCAGTCCATCCATGTACAAGTGAACACGAGAACTAGGAAACATAAAAAAAACTGCATATATAAAAATTTTAGCATCTAAAATTATTTTCTTTACGAATATTAAACCAAATCTGTGAAGGGATTGATCTCTGTCAATTTGTATTTTAGCATGTGTTTACTTTTATTCATTCAATAATGCAAATAAATGAAATTTGGTATGTGAAATAATTGTGCATTTGATATGTAAATGAAATATGGTATATGATCTTGTACATACAATTGCAAATCCTTGCCAAATTTCGGTTTTTAAAAGATGAGAAAAGAAAGCTCCCAAATTACAAATTCAGTATTCGGATACTTATGTATTGACTACATGCCAGAAAAGGGAACTATTTTACCGGAATGTAAAATAATTAAATTCACACCAAAGATCAATATATCGTAACTAATAATTCGCCATCGCCATGGAAGATATCTGGGACGTTAACCCATTCGCTGCCAACCACGAATATACTCGTGGTTGGCAGGGTATTATCCATTGCCAGCACGAATATACTCGTGATAATTTCAATTTTTTTAACGTACAACTTGTCAAACTTGCAAGCTTTTTATGACCACAAACATAAATATACAAGTGTAAAAACTTGAAAAAAAGCTACATAAAAATTCTACTTTATTGAACCCATTCGCTGTCAAGCCTAAATTGTATTAGATTATTCCCCTGGCCAACCCCGAGTATACTCGAGCTTGATTTTTATACATGTAAATGATTATTTATGACAAAATGTGTGCATTTATTTTGAACTAATAAAACTTTACACTCAACACATAAATGGCAATGGGAATAACCTCATACAGTTTAGGCTAGGCAGAGAAAGGGTTAATATATCTAAACTAAAACCTAACACCCTAAATTGAGAGAGATGATTAATTTGAGAATATTTCGGAGAGACTTCCTCAGCTGATTTTAATTTCGAAATGTTCTTCTACATTTGAATACTTTCGTATTTCTTTTTATCATTAATACTTAACCATAATTATGTTGTAATTCAATTCACATTTCACAAAAGCACGCATTTATTAAATCAAATTCTTCACTATTGTTGACGCATGGAGGAAAACAAAAACTACACAATATAAAATTCATCTGGTGTTATCAATTTCATAGCCGTATCCGACATAAAATTATCGTCTTTTATTCGTATGACATGGAAAATACCTCCGGTACAAACACCATTTGTATAATCTTTTTTTCATTTACAAAAATGAAAAAAAAAGATAATTATTGTTTGTGGAGGTGTTAAATAATTTTCTTTTGAATACATCTTAGAAGCAAAAAAAAAAAACTTTAACATTATTCAGGCAATGAAAACAGATTCCGGAAACGGCAAATATAAATAAACGGCCGATTCATAGTACAACAATAAAATATATGTATACAACATCTCTCATGCCAAAAAGAATTCAGATGAACTTTGAGTATGTATATAATTGAATCTTTTTGTCACGTCTGCACACATTACAAATAACCAAAGAATTTGTTAACCTATGACTCGGTTCACAAACATCCATCCAATAATCATTATCACTTACCATACAATGGGCGGTAAGAGCCATGTTAAAGCCAATAGTGGTTTAACTCCCTTTAAGCATTACTGCCAGATATTAAAATCAAATAATAACAAAATTAAATAAACGAGCCCCAGTTGGAGGTAGGGCAAAGATCCATCCACAAATTCAACTTGTGAGTTCCTGCCTGATTTGCATGTCGCACATGTAGTCTTTTATTATTATTTAAAATTTTATTTCGTTATGAATTATGTTTCCTTAACAATGGGACGTAAACCGTAAAGTCTTTGTTCTTTTTCTGTTTATATAATGGTTTTTAAAAACTTTTTTGTATTAGGTGTGATAGCTGAGTCATTCGCTTTGTTGGGTTGTGTTACTTATTCAAACCTTTGGAATCAGCGGAAAATAATGTTTGTGTTTTGAATAAAGCGGGATAAACAATGACAAACCGCTTAAGCAGGATTTGAATCTTCAAAATCGTTGACCGGTCATGTTTTTAGAAGTTCGTGTGCACAGGTTAAACCAAAAAAAATTATCCAGAATGACAAAAGAAAGGTTGCCAAAAGGCCAAACATAATTTATGACAATAAATCAAGTTCCATTTAAAATTTCAAAAAAAAAAAAAACCCATCAAGATTTTTATATAAAAATGTCAACAGTTAAAATATGTTTCTTTATTTTCTGTTTTCTTCCAGCAAATGCTCGAGTATAAGCAATATCTTAATGAAGTATTTCTTCAAGTTAGCTATAAAATTAATTTTTCATTAGTACATTCGCATTCTCTAACATTTAATTTAGAATCAAACAATTGTTTAAACATTTTTAAAACATCTTCAGTTTTAAATATTTGTTTGTATTTTTTTTTTCTTTTATACAAATAAAAGAACGAAAATGGAACACTGAAAATAACGGAAATATATACTTGAATTACCTAAACAGCGTGATGCTTCTGAAACAGAATTTAAAATAATTCTATCAAAATTAAAAATTCTATTCTAAATTAAAAATTCCCTTCTATTCTATTCTGAATTAAAAATTCTGTTCTATTCTATTCTGAATTAAAAATTCTATTCTATTCCAAATGAAAAATTCTGTTCTATTCTAAATTAAAAATTCTATTCTATTCTAAATTAAAAATTCTATTCTATTCCATTCTAAATTAAAAATTCTATTCTATTCCAAATTAAAAATTCTATTCCATTCTAAATTAAAAATTCTATTCTATTTCAAATTAAAAATTCTATTATATTCTAAACTAAAAATTCTGTTCTATTCCAAAATGAAAATTATATTCTATTCTTTTCTAAATTGGAAATTGAAATTACTTTGAAATTTTATTATATAATTGTAAATGTTTGCTTATTAGAAATTATTTAAAACATTGTTTGCTTATTAAAAATTATTTAAAACATTGTTTGCTTATTAGAAATTACTTTAAAATTACTTTTTATTCAGTAGTACAATTATTTAAATTCATTCAGAATGCTTAGAAAGGGAAGAAGGAATAAAAGTCTTCAAAAAATCTTCCAGGCAGAAAACGAAACAATTACAACCAATATATTCTATAATTGATATTTTTATACAGTAAGCAGATATACAGAATATAAACAATGTGCATAATTTTCGAGTAAATTTTTTCTTCGAAGAAATAACCCCTTTTCTGTCAACTATCGAATCCTCCACTTTGATCATTTGAAACGGTCTGGTCATAATTAATCCGGATAGTTGGATTTTTATAGATCTCCTTTTATGTATTAATTTTTAAATTATTTAAATATGCATGATTATTCTTTTTTTATTAAATTTCGTTACTACTTGTTCATAATGGTATGTTCATCGTCGCACAAGATTATTATCTTTTTTACATGTATGGTTTTTATCGTAAAAAAAGACCGCTGTTTAAAATATAATAATATCTTCCTATTTTATAATCTTTTTTTTTCATCTGAAATTGAAAAAAAGACGATAGAAAATACTGCCGAATTCCAAAAATGAGAAAGTCATTTAATTAGAAATTTGTCTATTTTTCTCAAAATAAATTCATGAAGAATTTTACTACAAGAATTATTTTTATACTAGTTTTAAATTCAAAATTTCATTTATTTAAAGATGCCAATTTCATTTCCACTAAATTTTCTCTTAGCTTTTCAAAATTTCATAAAAAATCAAATGTATGCAAATAAGCAAATTTAAAGATATTCCGTTGCTAAGCAACGCGATATTTTAAAATTTATTATTTCATTTTACTTTACTACTATGCACATCATTACTTATTTTCTATTTAAATTTTAATATTCGTCTTGTTTTTAAACATATTTGACAGAATTTTTATTTATTCAAAAAAAATCCGAAGTTTAAAAGTTTATTTATTCAAAATAAATTTATATACAAAAAAATTGCATTTTACAATATTTTATATAAAATAAGCTTTCGTATTAAAAAAATTATTTAAAAATTGATTGTTTATGAGGGAGAGTTGATTAAGAAAAGGTTCTTACTTTTTAGCATACGACGCATAGTTAAAATTTTGCTTGCAAATACCAAGTATTTCTATACTTACTATCAAATACTAATATACATTAATTAAAATATAAATTACTAATTTTAAACGTATGAATATGAAGACACTTTAAAGGATCATTTGACGGTTGGTAAATAATTTTACATGATTTTTTTGAAACAGTCATGAGAATTTCAAATATTTTAAAACTAAGTGAAGATTTGTTTTATCTCGATAATCCTCGAAAGTAATAGAGGGGGAAAATAATTTGTTCACCATTTAAAAACAATTAAGAATTTAAACTTTTAAATAATGAGAGCTTAATAGTCGGGCAAATCTTTTCTGAATTTCTACATTTTTTAAATGTTTCTTAATCTCCAACAATAGATTATATTATTGTCTTGACATTCAAATTATTTTTAACAAATTATTTTAACACCAAATATAATCTCCTGATTTTTCTTTTACTTTTTGGAATCTAAGAGGGGCTCTATTTAATATATGTATGTACTAAAGGGTCTATTTTACATAAAATAAATAAATAAATAGTTTTTAAAAAATTACTCCCCTATTCTTCCTAAAATCAAGTTTAAATAAAATTGAAAAAATGAAATCTACAATTGTAAATTTCAGGTTATTGTGTGAAAGCATTATTATTTATCAGATATTATTTGTCTTAGTTAATATAAGTTATTAACTAGTTTAAACCAGTTTGAAAAATCAGGACAATCTTTTTAAAAACGCCTCTGTTTTCAATGAAGCATGCATAATAATAATGCAATACTGATAAAAGCTTGTAAAAAATGTGTACGATTAAAAGACGTTGATGAATATTTCCATTTAGGTTTTATTCATTGCCTACGATATTTCGAGCTTCAATTATTCAAAAACCCTTCATGTAAACAACTTGTTCTCACATGATAATAAAATTACTGCACCTCAAATGTCATAAAGAAGATGAAACATACAGATGCGTTTTTAATATGGTTGTGATATTTTAGTACTGGTTCTCACTAGAAAGATTTACAATACATAATTATTATAGAATACATAAAACAATTAAATCTAACAACCGTAATATCTGACAATTTACTGCTTAAAAAACATGTTGATGAAATCAAAGTTATTGAAAATCAGATTTGTTTTTTTAAGCATTTGCTGATGCTTTAAAAACATTTCTTCGGACATGGAGTTATATTTAACCCCTTAACCGGTTTATTTTCCTTAATATCCCAATAAGATGACACCATCTATTTTGGGAATATTTTCTTAATTTGATTCAAATGGAAATCCATGAAATATTTGGCTTGTCTACGAATTCGAAGTCATTTTACTATTGAATTATAATTGTTACGAATGGTTTTCTTTTTGTTTACAACTATCAAAATTCGATAAATCGATGCACGTACGGCGTAGGGGCAAACCGGTTAAGGGGTTTAGAGATCGAAATGAAATTAAATACGACCAATCTCTCTAGTGAACAAGTTTCTCGCCAATAAAACTAAAAACTAAACTAATGATAACTAAAAACGCCAATAAAAATCATCACAAAGATATTAACTCACCTGATTCTTTACAACAGGCGTTGGCATACAATGCCAAGAAAATTACCAAAACAAAACTCGTTTCCATAATTCTCTTTAAGCCTGAAAAAAAAGGAAAAGGAAATTAATAATTGATTTTCCAAAAACGTAAACTCCATTCATCTTCGAAACAGAAAATCATTTTTCATATAAAAAAGTACCCATATTGGCAAAAATATTCCGGCTGTAATACTCGATTCGTTCACCTCGATTGGCAATGGTAGAGTAGCAGTAATCGCAAGGGACTTAAAGACAGCAGTGATTGGCACGCCAGAGAACGATAAAGGACCTCATAGGGTGCTAAATGTCATCTCCACCGGGAGTTATGGACCATCACCTAACCCCCGGGAGCGTGTGGAGAACTGGATGGCACCGCCGATGCTCTTGTGTGCTTTTTTGCGAAAGTGCGAGTAGGTGGCAGTTAAATGCCGAGACTCCAAAAATCTGTTTGTTTTATTTTAATTCTGTCAGTTTAAAAAACGCTAAAAAAGATTTCTCAATAGAATGTTCGAATGGAAAGTTATTCCTTTAAAAAAAGAATCTTTTGTTACTTCGAAATTTAGCTTTTTACATTCGATATTAATGTTCTGATTCTTTTAGATAAATTAAATCGTTGGTATTTGATATCTTTTGAATCTGGTTTTATTCATAATTTATTTAATTTTATATGAATCGTTCTCTTTTCACTTATTTATCATTGGTAAGGCAAATAAAATATTTGTGCGTGGGCCTCTTTGTGTTTATGTGATGCTCAGACAGATCTAGAGCACTTATTGCTTTGAAATTTGGCACATATGCAATAAGCCTGACGAAAAACAGAATTTAAAGTTCGGTGAACGGAGTCAAATGATTTAAGGGGGGGTCACAAATGAAAAAGCCTCAGATTTAAAGTCTCTCCCCCTTTTTTTATCATGTCAGATCATGATGTTTTGAGAATGCGGTTTGTGGCGTCAACAAAAATCCGTAGGCGAAAAAAACACCTTTCATTATCTCCACGAGCATCTAAAAAGAAATCAGCTTTTAATAACGCGTTGCCATTTGCATTTACCAAAGCTCAGATTTAAAAAAAAAAAACAAGTTATTGACTACAGCAAGTAAAACCTAGAAAAATGTCATTTTGAGCGCGTGATCGTATGTAATGAAATAAACAGGAAATATATTTTTTAAAACTAAAAGTGACTCATTCGATGAAAGTGATAAACTAAAGTGACTCATTCGATGAAACGATTGAAATGAATAAAAAATATCATTTAACTCGAACGAGCACGCGATGCTCAGCTGTTCGAGAAATGATGTTCCGGCATGATACATTGAAATAGGCATCGCAGATTTCGTTTCAATCTTTATTTTGCAATTTATCTTCACAGGAATGTGTAATTTTGTGTCCGAGTTTGACTTTAGAAACATCGTATTCTAATTTATTGAAATTAAAAACTTGTATAATTTAAATTTTACTGCGTCGACGTCCTGGAATAGGAGTAGCGCGTCTTCCCTGGATGTCTTGGGTTCGAGTCCCCAATCGGGCGTGGTTGTTCTGCTTCAGTTCTATCTGTGAAATGTGTGAATATGCCCCCCCCCCCCCTGTTAAAAGGGATTTCGCAAGTGAATGTGATGCGTGAATAGCTAAGACGTACTCTTCGACCTAGTTGGCGCTACTGAAAAAACAAGAGACTCACTCTTCGCTTAAAATTTGCTGACTGCGTAAGCGAGCTTATTAATGGCAAGTGCCATTGGAAGCAACAACAAATATTTCAACATCAGTTAAGTGTGGTTGGATTATTAGTTACATGGCCAATGACGAAATAATCAGTGAGTTAATCAATAATTCACTTGGAAAATTTGTTTCAGAATATTTATATTGTACTAAATATTTTTCCTATTTTTGCCACTGTATTTAAGACTAATTAATAATTTATATTGAAGCATTCTTTTATACGAAAGATATCGAAAATTTTCTTTAAAGTTATTCACATCGAAATATTTTGTTATTTGAATATGCCATTGTATATTTCACTTAAAAATTGATTAAATAGAGATTAAATTAGTTTATTTGATTTTAAGGGTTGGGGAGGGAAAGGCGTCCCAAAGCTCTTATTTCTAGAAATCCTACAAGGCTTAATTTAGCCTAGCTGGTGACTAAATCTGATTGTTTTGCCTGGCAAATCATTCGCAGCAAAAATTTGAGTGAGTAATTTGTGGCGAGAATTGCACTGATAGAGTGGTGCACTTATACTCCCGACTAAGCCGAGTTGTCAGAGGAGTAATTTGCACATCCTTTTAACTAAGTAACAATCAGAAAGTGGAGGAAATCAGGAGGGATATGTGCACTGCTCTAACTGATATCAACGTACTTCCCGACCCAAATCACTTCTCCAACATTTTTCTGCCAACAATATGTGTTCTTTCTGATGGCATTTGTCATAGACAGAACGCCGTCACATACCCTCCGTATCTGTGACCATTCTGGTCACTGCATAGTTTGGTGGCCATGTTACGGGATTTTTATTTATCAAAATATTTACAGTAAAAAGAAACAAAAACAAAACTATTTACAGAATTTACAAGCATATGAAATATGATAATGAGATGAGCAACTTGTCATAGACAAGCTCACGAGGTCAACGATTTTCAGCCGAGAGAGCATCTCTTGTCTAATTTTGATGGACTTATAACTTAATATTATTTCGAAAGCCTTACACAGTTCCTGCTCATTGTTCTTTGCTTCTGTTCCCTAATTTTTAGTTTACATACACATTCAATTACATCTTAGAAAAAAAACAGCAATTTTTAAAATATGAGACCTTTTTTTTTAAAACTTTTAAATGAACCTGCACTGAAATCATAATTTTAAATATAACAAAATCCTAAGCAATATACTATAGACATGCCTTATAATGAAACTTACTTAACAAATAAAAATAAAGAGAAGCCTCATATCTTGCGGACAAAAAAAGCTTCGATGAAATATCAATAACAACAATGCAAATAATTTGATTTTCCTTTCAACTATGAAATATATTGTCGTAAAATGCATTTAAAATATTTCTAAAAATCAATCAAAATTAGATAAAAAATATATTTGGCACAGAAATTTGGCATCAATGAAAAGATAGATTTTTTTTATTTTAAGGTGCTGTAAAAATATATTTTCTACTGTAAGGAAAAAACGTTTGATTTTTAATTAATTAAAATTCTAGTTAAAAATTTAAAGAAACATTGCTCTGAGGTGTATATTTTCACCCATCAACATATGTGTGTGCTAAGTTTAGTAGCTATAAATCAAACGGTATTTAGTAATAAATGTCGTCACTCTCTTATATTCATCTGCATTAGTAGTAGATATAAAAAGACCCTAATCCATAGTGTAATGACTTGATGCTGTCCGATCAAATAAGAAGGTGGCGTTTAAAGGCAATTTCTTTGTTTACATAAAATGTACATAAAAACAACTCGTTCTGATTTAGGTTGATGTAATTGATAATATTGTTACAAGCGGGCGAACGCATGCCGAAGTAGAAAACGTTGGCGACGCTTCACTAGGTGCTTCGCGCCAGCCGAGTTGACTTGGCGAGGGGAATATTCTGGTAGCCCCGAGACAGTTCTGGCTGCACCGCGTTGCTTCTCGTGACGCACGCCCGGTCGCATATAAACTAACCTTACATTGATAGGAACCTTACAAAAATTTAAGCCCGCTGATTGGTTGGACTCATCCTACGTCAGGACCTGTGATGTCAACTGATAAATCTGTGTACTAATAGCGATCCTTTGTTTGTTTGTTTTTTGACGTAACTACTTAATACATATTATTTTTTCATTCTTTTTCAAATGTCTGTGTTTTCGGAGACTAAATTTCCAACTTCATTTGTAGTGAAGTTGAATCATATGCACGGAATGTAATTACTGTTCGCAGCGATGCGAAAAATTTAGAATTTTTAAGAGACAAAATAATATAATAATAAATTCCCATTCTTCTAACAACGAATATTTCTTCATGGAAGATTTAAAATAATTTGTATAATTTTTCCAAAATTTATTTTTCAGGGAAATTAAGCATTTAAAAACTTATCTTATTTTCAATTGAAAAAAAATCTGGTGCCAATTTTTTTAGGCCATTCCTTTTTCTCAAATACGGAAGTTGAAAGGGAAGCCATCTTTCATTTACCAAATTTTTTATTTTCATTCGGAAAAATTTCAAGGATTTTTAAAGGAATTCTTGTTTTTTTTTTCTTTCTGAAATAAACTTTTTACAAGGAATTTTTTTAGAAACCAAAATTGCTACATAAACGTTAATTTGGGGCAAATATTATAAATTCTGTTGTGTTTTTTACAGATATAGCTCAAGAATATAGTGCAGATAGAAAGAAGCAGAAATTGAAGCTTATAACAGCTGGCTATTCAATTTTTTTTTTAATTTGAATGTGTGTGTGTTTTTAATTCACGCAAAAAAAAAATCGAGTTCGCTAATTTTCATAATAGAGGGCGCCATGATGTAATTTTAATTCGTTTCCAAAAGACGGTTAATTATAAATGTTTACCAGTGAATAAAATAAATGATACAAAGAAACATATTTTAATTGATGCAGAGGAATGTTTTGTTCACAATCTCTTGTTTGAATTGACGAACACGAATTGGAATTCGTGTTCGTCAATTTTCCGAATTTCGCTATCCATTTGTAGCATTCTTCAAAAATTTTCACATCACTGCGTCAAAAGATTTGGTTTGGAGTAAATGATTCCACTTCATTATAAAATGGCCGGAAGATTTGTCTCCAAAAACAGAGACATTTCATAAAGATTGAGAAAAAGAAACTGTATGAATTTTTTATGTCTAAGACCAGAGAAACACTGCGCTAATCCTTAAACATCACATTTCATGACGTAGGATAAGTCCAACCAATCAGCGGGCTTAAATTTTTGTATGGTTCCTATCAATGTAAGGTTAGTTTATATGCCGCCCGGCTATATAAGGGAAGGGTTGCCGTAAGATGTGGGGGGAGGGAGTTATTGGCTCTGAGAAACAACACTTGAAACTCGGAAAACTGCTCTTTCTCCACTTCTCCACTTTACCAGAGGTCTTCAACAGTGCATCACGGCAACGTACTGAACATCAGGTCCCTCTGTATTTGTCATTACCGGGGTTAAGCCCCTGCCGGGGCTAGGTACCCCTGCAAATCATCCTGTTCCTGTTCAAGATGTGGGGAGAGGGAGTTAGTTAGTTGAGAGTTCCTCCTCTCTCGGAAGAGAAGCGCCTCGCGGGACTAGCGGATTGCTTGTTATTAGTGAGTTGTGTTTACGTTTGCTGTTAACGTTGTGTTATTGAGCTCGTTGCGATTTACTGTTTGCCGTGCTACGCGATAGCTGTTTTTGAAGGCTGTGTTTATTGTGCGTAAGACTTGCATTTACGCTGTAAGTGACTGTTGACTGCTGGACTGTTTTTTATCTGAAGTTTTACTTCATCAAGTCATCCTGTAAATACCCGTAAATAAATTTGTTTGTGCTGTCCTCAAGTAAATTCCATTCAATCCGAACCCGCTAGGCTAAAAACGTAACAATATTTACAATACTATTGAAAGTTATACATGAATATGTTCCTCGATAAATTTCGGAGAAACAACCTCACAAGAATAGCTAACAGGCTGTTAGCTCACCAGGCTACTACAAGGGCAGCTCAAGGGATTCACCGCTAATCATCGGGTGGATCTTAACTCGGAAGCCCGATTCACAAGAAGCTTCTCTCATTTATTTGAAACCACTCTCCACCAAAGACATCGAAACTCCCGTGTCTTTCCCCAAAAACCTCATATCCTTCTTCTTTTTCTCTCTACCAAAATCTTGCATTTTATCTTCCGTCAAAACTCCGCCTCTCACTTTCACATTGGTGCACTTGTGATCCCGGTTACATAATAGTTATTCGTTAGAAATATCCCCAGTGGTCTCCAGCTGACCTTGGGAATGTTCGTTAATGGTCTACCCTCGTAGCTGATCTTCTACAATAAAGAAAGATTAACCATCGAAGGTTTTAACCCTCTTCCTTTTTTTAAGATACGATATATTTCTTTGGAAGGACGGAAAACGCACGTGTGATTCCTTATCTGGACTCGACTCAAAGTCCAAATGATCCCATTAAGGGGGAGAATCCCGCGTCTGGAGCAATTTCAAAGTAAGAGAATCATCAGTTCACCCCACAGCTGATCGGGCGTAATAACGGTCAAACAGGTGTCTCTTAGCGAGAGAAAGAAATTTTACTGTAGATTCGTCCTCAGTGTAGTAACTATTGTTTGTCAATGCTCTGTAAGTATTCGCTATCTAACTCAAGGCTCATAATCTTATCCAGCGAATAGAGACTAACATCAACCATCTAAAAAATTCAAACTTAAGACTTTGACAAATTTCTATTGCTCATATCTCCTTGCCTCGAAAATTGCATTTTAAAAATTGTATGTCTATATGCTTGTGAACATAATTAGTCATAAAAACGCCCAGAGTTAGATTAAGGAAATTCGGTATATTACCTTAATTAATGCTAATTTGATGATTTCTATCAAAATTTGAATAAAATCCATTTGTTGAATGTCCGTCTATTCGAATAAAATGTAACATAAAAACTACAAAATGAAAAGAGATTTATCATCTTGAGTACATGTATCAGTTTTGGAATCACATCTGTCAAAGGCATGGCAGTCTGTCAGTCTGTACTTTCACAAGCATCTAAACGCGATAATTAAAAATTCAATAAAATTAAATAAAATTTGCTGTGGGATTTTATGACTTATATTCTAGTTTCATATCCAATTTTGGTTAGAAAATAGTCATCCAAAACACACATTTGATTTCCAGGTATTTGCGAATTAAACGCCAAATCAATCGCCAAAAACATGCAAAGATAGCACTCTAACATGTCGTTCCTTAAGTATTGTCCGCCAATTCCGTTCATTTATAATTACAGAGTATGCTGAAAGAGAGTAGAGTGCAGGCCTTTAAGATAAACCAGTATCGCAAAAATAAAAGACAAATTATACAATAACAAACAAAATTATTTCCAAATACAATCATACAATGCATTTATGATTATATTTTGAAAGTTATTCGGAAAAATTTTCCTAATTAGTTTCTGTCTTTTCTTTCATTATTTTGGTTCACAAATAGTTTATTTTTAATTGAATCCACATAATGATTGAATTTTTGATTAATTTCTTATATATGTGTATACTAGCTCTTACCCGCGACTTTGTACGCAAGGAAATTTTGATATGTATATTTGAAAACTGGCAGTCTAATCCCAATGTAAAATGTTATCAAACCCGTACGCATGCATAAAGTTTCAACGTCAATTGGAGCAGCGCAAAGACGTGAATTTTAAGCACCAGTTGGGGTAACGCAATGCAGATTAGAAAATTTTAATTCCACTTAACCTATTTTATTTTTATTCAAAAGCACTTATGAAGGAATCAAAAGATCTATTAATTAACAATGTTTAATTTTAAATTTATCATACACCACGAAAATAAACAGAATCGTTTGAAATAACCGGTCGATAACATGTTACGTCTAACATCATTAGCGTGGGGAAAAATAACTAATTAAAAGCTATGTACTTGAGACTATAAAGGTACTTTTAAAAATATAATCGAAAATGATGAAAACAGTCAAAAGGAATATGTACAGAAAGAAAAAAAATCACTAGAAATGAACAGGAAATATCGAATAATATTAACACTAGAACAGAGTAAGAAAGAAAAATTAATAAGCCTTCCTTTAGAATAGTAAGATAATATTAAAATGAAAAACGGAAACAGAAAAATAAAAGCAAACGATTAGATTTTTTAAAAAAATTTTGTTCTGAGGAATAAGGCTTTCTGTCGGGTAATCCTACAATAAATTAGAAAGAATTCCATTTGATAAGATAAAATTAAAATAATACCGGAAATAGAAAAATAAAAATAAACGATTCAAAAAGCTCAAGCAGATGTTTTCAGATTTTTTTTTTAATTTTTTGGTGGAAAATTTAGTTTTTAATTAATAAAAAATTAACCATTAGTTAACCTGAATAAAAATGAGCCTATGTTCTTCTGTAGACTTTAATCTATCTCTGTGCTAAATTTCATCCGATTTCCTTCAGCCGTTCTGGCCTGATTGACTAACATCATCCATCCATCCAAACTTTCACATTTATAATGGTAGTATAGATACTATATAATCATTCAAATGTGGTTTATTGAAAAGACTTTTACAACGATATGTAGAAATTGAATTTATAAGGGGGGGGGATTCTAAGAACTGAAATTAGAATACTAAAGATTTCATATTTGCCATTACTATAATTTTAAGATTGGATTAAAAAGAAAGAAAAGAGAAAAAAAATCACTCACTTAGGCTTGCTAAATGGGTTAAACTGACACGATTCATATCACGTCCGTCTACTGGGGGTTACCGAGTTCGAACAACGATTGAAGAACAGCACACCAGGAGAGCAGGACACTTGTGACACGGCATAGTGTTGAAGCAATGCATTTCTCTTCGATGACGGGAAAATTTTGAAACAATTTTGCAGAAAAAGAGGCACGAGGCAACGCGTCATGTTTTTAGCATAGGAATGGCACCCGCAAACCATTGTTCCAAGACATTTGGCGAATAAAAATGGCCCAGCGATTAGTCTAGAACAGCCGACAGATTTATAGTATTCGCTGTGACACCAAATGACCAACGACGGTTGCAGTTAAGTGAGAGCTCCTGACGCATATCCTGTGAGGACGTGAGCAAGTAAATTTGGATGGCAGATAAATTCTCTCCTGTTTCATGGGAAGAGATTATTGGCAACTTCGGTCAGTGGCCTGAAAATTGGCGATGACTTTTTCGCCATAATATTATGCAAAACAAAAACAATAGATGCTTCTAGTTATTTCCACAGCACTAAAATTCCCGATAAGAATATTACACTCAAACATTTTGACGCGTTTTTGTTTCTTTCATGTTTTGATGTCTTTTTATTAGTAAATCGTGGGAATTAACAATCTTCAGGATGACCTGTTAAGTGGGAAAAAGTTTTGTCAGGTGTTTCGTTTTAAAAACGCAAGACGGATATTTTGGTTTTTCAGCTCGAAGGACAATTTCATGTTTTTATGAAATAGAGACTATTCAAAAAAGATAAAAAAAATGCGTGAAAATATTCGTAGGAAACAAAAGATTATGATCCATTGTTCGGAAACATCGTATCTTTAAGAAAATGTCCATTGGTAAAAACGGAATTGCGCAAGCCAGGAAATGTAATTCGCCCAGGCATTGTCTTGCTGTACAGTTGTAAAGATTTTCTTTGAAAATGCGCAATCGTTGATAACAGTGTTTTCTCGCATTTATGCTCCTTTAATATGTTTTTAAAAATTTATTTAAAAAAATTAAAAATTTCCAAGTTTAATAAACTTTATCGCAATTACATTATATATGACTAGCTGCCTTTGGCAACCAGTTGGGCTAGCCGGAATTATTGAATGTTTTTAGTTTTAAGTAAATCTCTCTATAAGAAGCACGAAATTGTGATAGACTTTAAAAACATGTTTTTCAGTAACCTCACATATGTTCAGTTGATTGTTGTTGTTGTTACATAAGGCACTTAAAAAGACCATTGACAGATCTGTCAGTGATTTAAGCCGAGTGAGCGTCTCTTGTTTTTTCAGTAGCGCCATTTAGGGCCAAGTTTATGATTTTGCTGCTTCATACATCACATTCGCTTGAACAAACCCCTTTTACATGGGGGGCACATTCATATACTTCACAGATAGAATACGTGACTTACATTACGCCACCCTGTGCCCCTGGTGCCTATAATGCTAAGTTAACTAACCAGTTGGATATTTGTTAAAGGGAAAAAAAGAGACGATACAGCATTCAGGGATTTCCATAGAGAATGCCATCGGTATCAAATCTTACACGAATCTGCTCAATATTTTGCTGAAGTTATAACTGGATAGAGGGGACAAGAATACTGAAACAAATGGTGATTATGGTTTGAACTTACTGGGAAATTAGATTACCAACTGAAAGGGGGGGTAAAATTGACAAATAAAATTGTGAACATATGTATGGCAAATAAACAATCACTCTAGAGTCAGAAATACGTAGCGTCCATCTGGGTCCTGAGGTTTTGATTTCCATCATGAGATTTGCACTTTTGAGGGACTTTTAAAGTTGTAATTTCGGTTGATTATCACAGGGGGAATTCTGGTCTCAGCTTTTGTAGGTCTTGATGAGGTATTGGTATTTATGACAGATAGAACACAGAAGAAGAGCAACTATGTCCGAACTGGGACTCGAACCCGGGACGCCCAGATAACGGAGAAAACACGCTACCCCTTTGTCAGGATTCCCTTTGTCAAGATTGCGTACATGAAAACAATTATAACCAGGCTGGGACTTATAACACCAAAATTACATTAAAAACTTAATTGTCAGGGTAATCTATTTCAAAATGCACGTTGTCTTTCGAGGTAATGTAAGTTCACATTCTGATTCTTTTTTCAGAGAATCTTCGTTTCTCTACTTCCAAGAATAGAAGAAAATCACGTGATTAAATATTTGATAAAGCATTGAAAAGAGTTTGAGTTTCATTACGGCAATGAAATGCATCATTAAAAATTATGCAAAAAAATCATCCTAAAATTTTTAAAATTCAGGAAAAATTTCAAAAAAAAACATTAAAAGGAATTCTGCTATGCATACTTCAATGTATCGCATCAGAACATCATTTCTTGAACTGCCAAGTACCACGTGATCGTGCGAATTAAATTATATTTTTTATTCATTTTAATCGTTGCATCGAATGAGTCACTTTGGTATTGCAAACGATCCAAAAAAATTTATATCGCATTGATTGTTTAAAAAAATATCCCATTTCCTATTTATTTCATTTCATATAATTGCGCGCTCAAAATGGCATTTTTCTAGGTTTTATTTGCTGTAACCATTAACTTATTTTTTTAAAATCAGAGCTTTTGCAAATGCAAAAGCAACGCGTTATTAAAAGCTGATTTTTTGAAATACTCGTGCAGATAATTAAATTTTAATTTTTCGCCTATGGATTTTTGTCTACCTCATTCCCAAAATAATATCATCCTCTGACATGATAGTAATTAAATTGATTTTACTAAAAATCATGTTTAAAATTTTAAAATGTTATTAAAAAATCCGTTTTTTTTGTGATAATATGTTGCAGAAGTATATAAAAAATTTATTCTGTATCATTTCATAAAAATCTTTTTGAGATGCACATTTCCATCTTTCCTGAACTAAATTTAATAACTCTAAATCAAATTATCTATCCATTTATTTATTATAATTATTTGTAAATTATATCTATGACCTTGCCAAAATCGTTGAAATTTACAGGCATTTTATTCAACTGCGAAGCAATAGATTAATTTTTAAGATCAATTCTTGAGCATTGATGTGGTAATACATTGGATATTAAATTTGGATCAGCTTTAAAAGTTTTGAGTTTTAATCCATTTTTTAACCTTCTAATTATATCAGCAGGACATCGAAGTATTTTCTATAAATACGGAAAACAAACACATCACTATAAAGCCGCTAATGTAATTATTTAAAATAAATCCATATACATGAGTTGCTTGAAAAAGTTAAAATTCCATATACTGAATGAATTTAGGCATAGTCTTGAGTACTGCTCATATCCGAATATATTGGAAAAGGTTTCAAAAATGCTACTTAAATCGGTACTTACGTATTAGACCGTCGATGTGCCAACGGTCGCCAACACCTCGAATCTATTTACTTAGGTGGCCAGAACTCTTCTATACATTACACCGCCATAGTTTGTCCGTTTTCACGTGTTAACTCAACTCATGACCATTCAAACACGTATTTTTAGATGGATTAACTCCATAGTTTTGAAAATACGTCACTGCATTTTTTCTTTTTCGTTGGCAGATAAATCCCAAATTTTAATCATTTTAATGAATCAAAAAATCAGAACAGAAAAAGCGCATAATTATCTTCTGTGAAACCAACAAAATGGTGGACGACAGTTAAGGTTTGCACAATTTTTTTAAAAATAATTACGGTTGTTTGCCATTATTGGCGATTTAGCGACTCAATGGCGACAAGGATCTTCAAATTTGGCGATAAGTTCATACGTAAGTACCCATAAATCTAGCGAAGAAATAAAACAAAGATGAAAAATTTATTATAATATTCTTTTTACTTAGTTTTCCATCTTTCGAATAATTATTTTTAAAAAAATTTATATTTAAATTTATTTTTTTAATAAATTTTTTTTCCACACAAAATTGGAGGAAGGGGGTCCTTTTGCTTTTTAGTTTTCTAAAAAACATTACTTATTTTCAGTCAAGCTAAATTGCACATGGATATACAGTTTGAAACAGTATCTACAAATATACCATAATTTGGATACAAATTTACAGTTTTAGTGTCAGATTGCATATCAAATTTCGGTACTTTCGTATTAACGCCACTGCAGCTGCAGATTTGGCGGTTTTTAAGTGTCGCCACTCTACACCTAAATTTTTTTTCAAAACATGCGCCAAATTTATCGAAATAGTAAGTACCATGAAGCTCTTGGTGATATTCCCTCGAATCTTTACTTTACCTCAAGCCTTTAAAAGCTGCAGATTTGGCGGTTTTTATGTACCGCCAATCTACACCAGATTAGCACAACTTTGGCTGGGTGGCGTTAATACCTAACTGCCTAAAATTTCTTATACAAACATGATTAGATTTTTGAGTTATCGTGTTCATATGTATATTGATAGATAAAGGAATGCGCTATAAATGGATTTAATTTCGATTTATTCTGTTAAACATTTATAATGCTGCTTCTTTCCACATAAGATTTGAAGGGATTGGAGCTGCAGTTAACGTAGGCAATGTAAAATAATTATGCTGATCCTAAATTTCCTCAATCTTCCAACTATAAATTAAGTCTATTAATATGAGCAATTCAGAAACTGGAAATAAAATGAGCACTTCGAATGGCTCAAATAGTGATGTCATACTCCAATATAATACAACTGAATCACTTGAAGTTACACAAGAAACTATATGATGGAGAAATAATTTTCGATTGAATCGGGAATCACTAATCATCAGTCCTCAAACTTTAAGTTGGGAACTAATAATCTTAAAATGAAATAAATTTTGGTCTTCCAAGCTAGCTGGTTATTCACATACTATTACACCAACAGAATATAAACGTAAAAATTCTTTTTATCAAGCCAGAACATAATGTTGGTTTGGGGATGAGGTTTTGGCGTCAACAAAAATCCGTAGGCGAAAAATTGAAATTTTATTATCAGCACAAGCATCTCAAAAAATTCAGCTTTTAATAAAGCGTTGCCATTGCATTTACAAAAGCTCTGATTTAAAAAAATAAGTGAATGACTAAAGCCAATAAAACCTAGAAAAATGTCATTTTGAGCATGCGATGATATGGAATGAAATAAATAGGAAATGCGATAGTTTTTTCAAACAATCAATGCGAGACAAAGTTTCTTTTATGATCGTTTGCAATATACCAAAGTGACTCATTTAATGAAACGATTAAAATGAATAAAAAATATAATTTAACTCGCACGAGCACGTGGTGCTTGGCCGTTCAAGAAATGATGCTCTGACATAAATACATTGAAATACGCATAGCAGATTTTATTTTAATCTTTTTTTTTTTACTTTTGCTTACATAGAATAAAAGATCTAAAAAATGTTGTAATATTTTTCCAATCATTTACGAGATAACAAACAAAATGAAGTCAAGTACTTTTTTTTTGGGGGGGGAGACTTTGCTTTTAGAAAAGAGCATTATCCCCGAGAGTGGTTTTTTAACACAGTCCTGATTTGCATGATCTTAATAAACATGCAAAAAATAAAAGTATCAAATTGATTCGCCGTGACTTATAATCAATTCTAAGTCTCAGATACCTGAATATTTTCACTAAAACCATCTCTCTCGAACAAAACAATTGATCCTATTGTGATCCTGAATTTCTAGCAGTTCTTGTTGGATTCAAAGGAACAGATTGTAGAGCATTTACAACAATATCTAGGACCTTCATTCGTGGAAGCAGTGAAGCGAGCATTACAGTGAACTCAATTTCTATTAAAGCCATTGATTCCAGTAAGATATTGTGAAATCTTCTGACGTGATGACGTCAGAGGTTTCACAAATTCGATACATAATATCTGCGTCTGAATGGAAGTCAGTGAGCTTCTGATCACGAAATCGAGTCTCTGCGCTATGTGAACTATTTTCACTAAGGAAATTTGGTGGAATTCTACATTAATTGGCGATTTCTCGCTTTAAAATTGTAAGAAATATGGCAGAATTCTACATCATTTGTCGGTTTCTCGCTTTAAAATCACTGTAAGAAATTTGGTGGAATTCTACATCATTTGGCGGTTTCTCGCTTTAAACTCGCTGTAAAAAATTTGATGGAAATCTACATTATTTGCGATTTTTCGCTTTAAAATCACTAAGAAATTTGGCGGAATTCTACATGGCGTTTTTTCTCTGGCACCCGGCTAACGGAAAAGTATCCTATTTTCTGACTACTTTTAAATATCACCATTCCATTAATCCTTCCTATCACGTTCTGACCTTAATTAAATATAATTAATTTAATTTGATAACGTTTGGAATCATATATGTTTTCTATCTTTATCTTTTTTATGCAAAGATGAATGTTTACGTTTTTATATGAATTTAAATTAAGTACTCAGCCAGACAAGAAGAGGATCACGATCATCTTTTCAGTTTCGGAAAACAATTGAAATGTAAGAAAAGATTAAAATGAAATCTGCTATGCATATTTCAATATTCATCATGTCAAAACATCATTTCTTCAGCCGCTCAGCATTTGCTATAGTAACTGATAATGTAAAGAAGCTTTTTTACACAGTTAATACATTTAGAAATAAATCTTTACAATTAATAATTTATAAATATTTCCATATGTATGGAGCATTATTGACATGCCTTTCATTCAAATTTCGTCACAAAACAATTATTTGGATTAGGTTTCCATCTACATCGTTATTATAAAACGTTGCAAAGTTTGTGGTACATTTTTCTAATTCATATTTTTCTAAAGTTTTTATATCAATAATTAATTTGGAAAGGTTTTAAATCTGCCTTCTATCTGTACAATAACGGTATCAGTTACAGTGTTTAAAATAACTAAATTCCTCAACCATGTTTTCTATAATTTCATCTTCTGCTGTTTCAATATATATTTTCGAATTCGTTTTTGTAGGATTTTTATTTTTTTGTAGATGCAGAAAATAAGTAATATAAAAATTACCATATCCAAACACAATTACAATACATACTGCTGGAAGTAGCGCCAGAAATTAATAAATTAAAGGAATGTCATAGACAAAGCACATAAATCGCATGGTTTAGAGTAACTATTCTAGAGCAGGGGGTCTCAAAAGGTGGGTCGCAACACTCAGGGGAGTCGCGGGATGTGTCCAGGGGGGTCACGAGATCTGGAAAAAAATTTATAGCAAATTAATTTATTGCTGCAATTTTCATTTTAAAAAAAGAGAACACATAAAGCTTTTAATACACATACAAGTTGGTTTTTGTGTTCTATTAGTTAATGGGATACATGAGCTTGTTTGGAATTAACCAATTATTTAATGTCTGTAATGAATTTTGTAACGCACAAAACAATGTCATTTTCCAGTGTCATTTTTTGATTTTGTTTTTAAATTCAACATTATGGAGAATCCTTGTTCACAGTTGTAATGTGTAGAAAATGGCAAGTTTTTAATGCTGTTGTGGACAGTTCTGGGTATTCCTTTTTAATACCTATCCAAAATATGTCGATATAAGCTTTGCTAAATGTTACTTTAGCTGACTGATCTCTTGAAATCTCTATCAGTTGATCATGATGAAGGGCACTTGGCTCAGCTTTTGTTACGGCCTGCTCACTGAACGGATTGACTATCCACACAACCCCACTCATATCCTTAACTGGAATGTAATCTGTGAACTGTTCAATCAAAGTTTCGAGACGAGATGATACTAGTAAGGAGAGAGGTGAAGTGTCGAAGGATGTGGTTCCAATAGTCGACACATACTCTACAAACTCTTGAGTACGTTTAAAATTTTCAAAATCTCCGTCTAAACTTTAGATAGAGTTAAAAATTTGGGGGGGGGGTCGCCAAAATATCTAGCCTAAAAAGGGGGTCTCAATGTCTAAAAGTTTGAGAACCCCTGCTCTAGAGTCTTGACATCCAGAAAGATACTTCCTTGGCATGAACATGATTAGTTGTAACAAATTTAAACCTTTGTAATAGGAATTATCAAAGTAATATCTAGTAGGTGAGGTAAATGACCGTATTTTATGCTTATAATATGTTGCACACTAGCACTGAACTGTAATATACTTGTAAAACTCATATATTTCACAACCCATTGATTTGTTGGAATTAAATTTCTTCCACTCTTTTTTCCATCTCGCTATTTTGGTTCTTGATCATGTTGGAACCACAGAACATAGCATCTGCTGCGATCCCCCAGATAGCAGGCCCTGCAAACGCAAATACGTGTTTGAGATGCTCGAGTTTCAGTACTGTATATTTTAGCGTATATTGTATTATAAAATTTTTAAATATATACATATTCAAAGTGTCAAGTATTTATTTTGAGGCAAATGCTCAGGCTATTCCTTCAGTCCCAGTCGTCTGGCTTCAAGCTCAAATTCACGCTACGCATTCAAAGAAATAATTTGTTTATTACGAATCCTGCATGCAAAGTTTTATCGTGAAGATAGTTATTGATAAAACCGTTGAAGGCATCATAGCACAGTTTCTGGGACAGTTTGCGATTTACATCAAAAAGAAATAATTATACAAAAAAAAGAGATGTAACACAAAAAATAACAAATTCTATATAAATAAATTCAAATACGAATTTGGGTAAATATTTATGATCATGTAATAAATTCATAATATTTTCAGAGGATATTTTAGCATGGATTATTTTAAATAAAATGTTGAATCGCCCAATTTCCTGAAAGCATGTTTTTTTGC
>JAOUZG010022949.1:1612267-1651564 GCA_026289955.1 Argiope argentata
TATATATATATATATATATATATATATATATATATATATATATAATACTAATTGCAGGAATTAATTGGACAAGAATATTGCCATTTGAATTCTCAAAATATCCAAATCCCATTCCACTTTAGAGCAATAGCTTATTGCATTTCCTTGGAAATAGGCCTATACATACTTAAAAAGTAAACACATACTCAACCATTTCCATTTAGCAAAACATTTTCAATGCATTATGAAAAAAAGTTCCATTTTTCTATTAACATTATTTTAATGTGCACTTGCAGGTATATCTACAAACATCACATGGCACTTCTTCGAGGGACTATTTTTTTTAAATTTAAATTAATGAAATTTGAAAAAAATATCCTATTACTCCCTAAACAAAATGAAATTTTTTTACATTTCATTTGATGCATTAAAGAGCTATCTTTAAAACATTCTATAATATCTTTCAATAGATACTACTTCAGAGTAATTTTAGGAAGGGGCATTTAAAATACAATAAATAAATTACATACCAATACTTCACATTGAAAAAAACATTATGCATATTAAAAATAAATCTAATAAAATAGCAAAAAATAATCTTATACTTTTACATCAACTTGTTTTAACTGATTCTCCTGCTTCAAAGAATAACACAGGTTTATTAAAATTTATGATTAAACCTATTACCTCACTAGACACTTTTCTTTTTCGGGAGGCAGAAATTTTTACAGGTGATATGTCACGAAGATTCAATTTCTTCACCTAAAAACAAATACACACATACAGGAATCAAATATTTCTTAGACTGATGAATAAAATAGATAATTTTGTGAAATAAAAAGGACATTTTCATAAAAATTTAAAAAAATTTCTTCCCATTTAATAGTCCAGAAAATGAATTATCTTCATTTTCTATAAATAAAACACCATACTTATGATTAAATTATGTATGAACTGTTAAAGGAAATGTGAACCTTAATGAAAGATATCATGTAAGAACCCAATGAAAATAAGAGTTGAGCTGTTTATTAACATAGAGCTGAATGTTACAAATTAACTGCAAACTCAATCATAATAATTGAAATATAAAACATTGCAGGTAAATTCAGAGATAAATGGAATTTTAAAATCATTTTTCTCAAAGCTTATACACAAGTAAACACGCAAATTATCTCCAATAAATTAATATCCAAAAAAAGACCTCTTATTAATTTTAAAAGAGGATTGATTAAAATTATTATAATCCTTGAAAAAATTTATGCTGACTACTTCAACACAAATTGAAAAATAATTAAAGAATTTAAAACAATTTTTTGAGGAAAAACTGCAAACTTTTTTCTAAACTGTAAAGAGCATGAGAAAAAAATTTTTTAAATAATTTTTCTGGATAAATTAAAATAAATTATTTTTATTCTACACTTATTATATTGTAAGGAATAAACTTAAATGCAAAGCATTGTGCAGTGGCTAAAATAATCATCCACGAAAAAACTTTACAAGAGATAATAATTCTGCATTCCAAGTTGAAGATCATCTTAAAATTGTTCTTAACCATTTTAAAGCTAATAACTTTAAAAGACCATGGAATATCGAATAGTATAACTTTGGTAAAAAAATACTTTCCAAAAATTTGTAGGTTTTAAGTAAAATAAAATTTTGAATACACAATCAGTAACAGAATATATATAGGAAAAAAAATTGATACATTTTGGAATGAGTTCTTCAAAGATTTTTTCAAAATATATATCTTACTTTTCTAATAGAATTTTCAATTTCATCCACAGACTTGCTCAACATTCCTTGCTGAGAAATAAGATGACTGGTTGGAGGTAACATGGAGTTGGCCTCTAACTAAAAGACATTAAAAATTTAATTATATGTATTAACATGATATAAGAAAAGAATCTTCCAAATAATTTGCACATTTTCAAAATAACTAATCAACACAAGAAAAATAAAAATATTCATTGTAAAATTAACAATAATGTATCATGTAAAAACATTTAATGGAAGAAAGCTAACTACACAAAATACATTAATTTGTAAAATATTACTTCAGAATCTTCATGCATTAATTCTTCATTTTCTTTATTTTCATTTGATGGAAAATATTTCTGTAGGGCAAAGCCTACATTTGATTCATTCAAAATATATTTGTCACTATTTATCCTATAAAATCAGTGAAAAAGTTCGGCTATTAAAATGATGATTATGCAAATTTTTCAAGTTTAATAATTAAAATTGTAAATTATTATCTAAAAAGAAATTAATTAAATTAAAATTGTTTTTTCTTGGCACAAGTTCATTGATTAAAGGTGAAATAAATCTGTTATTGATCAAAGCCAAAATATAAGAATCATGAGTGTTACAACCAGAGAGTGGAAACTTTACACATAATTACCATAAACTCTGAACATAGTAATTAAATTTTATAATTTTGTATCAAAGACTGTAAACTTCAAAAAATTTCTGTAGTTATTTTTTAATTTCTTATTTATAATAAATTAGCTATACATTATTTGTCATGAAAATTAAATGATTTTTGTATTTATATGCATCACAAAAAATGAAATGATTAGTTATGAAATTATTTCATAATAGGTTTATTATTTCTTCAAAATTACTTCTGATTACTTTGAATTTATATCAATCAGATCTAATTTTCAAATACATAAAGAAATTAATAATAATAATGATAAAACAAGTTTTAATTCAAAACTTATCAATTAAGAGTGGACATTGAATGTTCCTATTAAATTATTACTCTATTGTAATTTTATTGTCAAAAATCATATACTGAGACTATAACTGTAGCTTGAAGAAACACAATAACATTTTTGCAAAGGATTCTATCCTCATTCTTAAGTTAAAAGATAAATTGAAACATAAGATTTCCCAAATAGTACGGTCATAATAATGATTTACTATTTCTAAGATATTGTGACTCTTGAAATAATGCAGACAGTTTCATAAAATGAATTTTTAATAAATTACCAATTTGCATACTACATTAGCCTAGAAAGATAAGTTTATTTAATAAAATACAAATTTTATTTTTCTTATTAAAATATTTTGTCAATAGTACAATTTTTATTATACCATATTGATACAGAAAAATAAGAAGCATAATTAAAATATTTCAAAAAAAATCAACCATGCAATTTCTTTAAATCAGATTTTTTAGCAATATGCTTCATATATAAAAATTAAAATAATAATTGAAAAATAAATGGTGATAAATATTTTATTTTTAAAAACAAAGTTAATTATTTTAAATTTTTATACAATTTTGATTTGCATAATGGAAAAGTATTGACTATAATGACATCAATACTTTTTTTAGTCAGCTATAAATTACGGATATGAAAAAGAAAGAATAAATAATGATAAACATTCCGTTTTTGCTAGCAAATATTTAAAATTAAGAAAAATAAAATACAAAGCATGCATTTGCACAACAGTTTCTTTTTAATAGTTTTGTACCTCAAATTTTTAGCCTTCATTTAATTCAGACCTGATGAAACATGAAAGAGACATGAAAACTCAAGGTATTTTTAAAGGAAAGGCTTTATTCTAATTATAATTCAATTATAAATAAAAGCCTCAAACAAATAATTAAAAAAATTGAGAATTTTTTTTAAAAAAAATTGAGAAAAAAATAAGAAAATAAAAAATGAAAATATTAAATAGCTTAAACAGCAAATGTATAAAGAACTAAATCATGTCTACAAATTTAAATTTAAGATCATACAAAAAGAGATGTGTAGAAATTTAAATTTTCAGAACAAAAAAAATACATTTTTATGAGATATCAATAATTTTTTGTATGGCTTATTTTAGATATAAGTGTAATTTTATAAAAATTTCAGAATGTCAGATTAAACTTACTGCAGTTCAATGAAATCTTGAGCAATAAGTTTTTTAATTATAGCATTTGCCATGGTTTTGCTGCATCCAAACAATTTCTCCAGATTTACTTTTGTAAAATAATGCTGGTTCATACACAAAGAAATAGCTCTTCGAGTTAGACATAATTCCTAAAATATATTTTAAAATGATCTATATGCATTATAGTATTATGTTTTAAAACAAACAGTTCAATAAATTTTAAACTATAATTAAATATTTTTTTAACAATGGCCCATGCCTCATTCTTCATTGAAAAAATAACACTTCATAATCTTTTTGATTAAAAATTCAGTTTATAGAAAATGTCAGAATACAAAAAAAATTAAAGTTTGAAGTTCTGTTTAAATAAGATTTAGTCAGAACACACACAAAAAAAAAAACTCAGTTAAATTTTTACTAATAAATCTTTCACTAACATTACGCATTTCATAGATCTATGCAGACAGTAGCTTCACCAACTTTTGCTATTTTTCAAGTTGTTTGATATATATATTTAAACTTAGAATTACAATAAAAAACCTTTGTGGACAGAGAATTAATAAAGATTCATTAGCATGTTCTTCAGATAATCTGCTGCAATTTATATATGTGTTGTAGAAAAAGGGAAGAAAAATTAGTTTATTAATGTTGAATAATTAAGAATGTGCTAGCAAGAAAGGTGAATTTAAAATTTATCATGTATTAATTTTGTACAGCTATCAAAATATCTGTCTACACTGTTTCGAATAAGTACAGCATAACACTAAAAATAATTTTGAAACAGAATACAAGACATTCTAATATCAAGATATTGATTGATAGGATATATATTATAATTTATGCCTACCAACATGATACAACAGTGCAGTACACATTTTAATCAAACTACACCACATCATTATGCAGACATACAAGATCATATTTTTATACTTAAAGCATTTTAATAAATGCAGGCATTTAATTTAGATTGAAAAAACAAACTCACTAAGAAAGTTCAACATCCATAAACAAACTGTGTCATGAATCATATAGCTACTGTAACTGGCAGCAACTTCAACAAAAACAGTTACCAAGAAAGAAAAAAAACACAGAACAATCTGTCTTTTCAGATTTACTGAACTGGAAAAATAATGCAACAGCAATTGTTTTCCAATCAACTTTTAATGCAAGGTGTAACAAGAATTTTTTAAGATAAAAACTATATTCAACCAAACAAAGTCAGTTATAAAACTAGCAAAACAGTAACCTCAAAAATGTACTTATGATATCTCTGCCATACCATAGCATATGAAATGAATGTGGTTGCAATTGCATTGAACGATGATTAAGTCCTAATGGTCATCACAATCCAAAGTACTACCCATCCCATAAAATATGTCTCATCATCTGTATGGAAAAAGAAACACATATCATTACTTTGAAGACCAACTACCATATTAAAAATTTCTCATTCCTTTAGGCAAAGTAAACAAAAAAATTTAACAGTAATATGACAATGTGATATCGTTAAAAATTATTTGAACACCCTTAGTGGATCATTAGTGGATCTCAGAATTGCAGGCAAATCCATAGCGAAAATACAGAATTATATAGTTTATTAATAAAAGAAAGCTCTATAAAAGTCAAATAATTTAATTTGAAGTGATTAATTTCACTGTTGAATATGGTTCCATCAAGTACACAATACTATAATTAGTGACCTTGAATATAGCAAGAACATAATTTTTATTTTTTTTCTTTATTGTACCCTGCTAATGTTCTTACAATATATCATTTTCCCTTAATTTATGATATAATTTAGTCAACAATAATGTTTACAACCGCAAAAAAATTGTCATTAGGAGTGGTAAAACTAATCTCAGGTAACCATACATGGCTATTCAACTGAAAGTAGATGATATTTTTAGCTTTTTTTTTTTGCAGTAAAATATTTAAGATAAGATATATTGTTAAAATTGTTTACATAGTTTACACTTATATCAGAGAAATTTACATAGGACCCAATATCTGATTTCAACATTTTTATTATTCCATGACAGCTCAATTAACTTGCTCACACCAGCTACTATTTGAGTTCCTAAAATATTTTTGGAGATGGGATTATATGATTTACTAGAGCACTAGAACATAAATTTATATCCAGTAGATAAAAATTTATGAAATAATATGAATAGGAAAAAAAAAGAAAGCCTAAAAAATGATTTCTTCCCCATTTCCATTTCACTATTGGAACTGAAAAATGTAAGCTTTGAAAAATGTAAGGAAAATGTAAGCTTTTGTTTTACCATTGAATCATCATGGAAAGAGGAAAAATTTTCAAATGAAATCAAAGAAAATATCATAAGCAATCAAGAATATGTGGTAAATAGTTTTACAAAATGCATAATAAGAAACTGATTTTAATATCAAAGGTTGAAATAAAAATCATATTTGGAAATGGAAGTTTTCTATAAAATTTCCAGTTTATATAATAGAATATTATACTGTAGCAGAGA
Organism: Argiope argentata; assembly: GCA_026289955.1. Lineage (NCBI taxonomy): Eukaryota > Metazoa > Arthropoda > Arachnida > Araneae > Araneidae > Argiope > Argiope argentata. The sequence continues at coordinate 1,618,630 of JAOUZG010022949.1, forward strand.
AGTTGACAGATAATATATATATATATATATATATATGCATATGCAAAAGTTGCTTCTAAGATTGGCGGAATTTATAAAATTTTCCCACATAAGCAAAATACAATAATAGACATTGGTATGTATAGATTTAATACATATAAACATAGTAATTCAGATAAAGTATGTGTTAAAGTAATAAAATTATGGAGAACCTATAAATTTCAAGAAAAATAAATTTATATCCATTATGTATAATCATATATATTATATTCTTAACTAAAGCATTGTTAAAATTATTTTAATTTCAATTTTTCAATAAAGTTCAAGTGGGATTAAAATAATTACAGTTACAAAGAAAATATTTTCCTTCAGGAAAAGAGAACAAGAAAAATATCATACTTTCCATTATGAATTAAAATATTATCATAAGATTAAGATTCTTATTGATAGCTGTTTAAACATCAGAAATATTTCCTTTTACTTTAGAAAATGTAATAAGCTTTAGTTCTCATTACAGGAATGACAAATTTCATAAAAATGTGCACAACATATAAATTAAAACTAAAAGTCCAATAAAGATAATACAATAACTATGCATTGACTAAGTTTTTATTCAAAGAATAATGGCAACATAAAAGTTTGCTGATAAATAATAAAAGTTGCAATTGAAACTAATAAATATAGCATTTATTAGTTTGGAAAATAATGATTAAAGAATCATAATTATTTTTTATCCCTAATTCATTAAAAAATTACCTGACATTCTTTTCCCTCGTGTATGTATATTAAATCTGTTACAGGATAATCTCCATAAGTGGCACAGTCAACACAGTAAAAAGTAGCTGGATCCCCAAATGAATGTAAAAAGCCATAGCAAGTTCTGTGCTGCAGATGTTTACAATTTGTACAAGCAATAACATCATTTTCCTCTGCCTGCAATAAGAATAATAAAATAGCATAAATAATCAAAAATGTTAATTAAATCTTTAAAAAGTAATTTTAAATATCATGTAAACTTACCAGTTTGCATTTACAAGGGCATTTCAATGAAGTACTTGACTTGGTTTTTCCATTTAATTTTTCTACAAAATGATTTTAAAAAATAATTTTTAGAAAAAGGATTTCAATATGCATTCTATTAGTCTATCAATTTTCTTAGGAGTTTCAGTTTTTGAATTAATTTTTTAAAGAAATGTTTATTGTTGAATCACTTAAAGTTTTGTGACATTTTTATACAGGAAGTTTGCAATACATGTTATCAGATATTTATAAAAATTACTACATGTTATTTGCTTAATTATCTATTATTTCCAATAATAGACTGTATTTACGTAATAATATATAATAAAGCATCTTTCTGTGAAAGCAAAGCAAGCTGAATTATATTCATAAATTTTTTTCACACCAGGAATCTTGAGGAAATGGATAAATTCGTACTGATTTCAAGATAAATTAGTTTCAGGCTGTCTTCTATTTATTGACAAAATTTTATCTGCAATTATGCAATAGGATGAATTTTAAAATTATCAATGAAGTACACATAATTTGGTAAGCATATTCACACACAAATGCATGCCAATCTAAAATTATAGAGGCGCATACCATTATTTAAATGAATTTGAAATTAATACGTAAAATATGCAAAAAACTGGCATTTAACATGTTTTATGCAAAACAAATCATGGAAATAAAATTTCTACCTAAGATTACTTTGCATTCAAAAGGGAAAAAATCAAAATTTATTGAAAAAATAAGTAAAAAAATTAAAAAATTAATCAAAATTAAAAAATATATTCATTTTTAAATGATAAGTTTAATTTTAATCGTAAATTTAAATATAATAGCAAATGTATTTCTTTCTAAGAAGTACCTAAATAAATATTTCATATTATTTTGAGATAGTATTAAGCTGTTTTTTATTTAGTTAGTGAATTAATAATCATTATGAAACATATATTTTTAATAGATGAAGGAAAAATATTACTTTTCTCGGGTAACTTTGAATGTGCGTTATTAATTTTCTCATCTTTGCTGATAAATGAGTTCTAAAAAAGAAATCACCATAAGTAAAATAGCATGATTAACTGCATGAAGTGTATTAACCAAAGTGTAAGTGTGTTGTGAAAAATAAATAATTTAGAAAATATAAAAAATTAAAAATAAATCATGATATCTTAAATATATTTTTTCAAATTTAAAGATGAGAACAATTTATAATTTATTGCAATAAAACATCAAAATTACAAAATGAAAAAATTGTTATTAATAATTTGATAATGGAATAACCCTGAATAATTTTGTAAGACTTTTATTGATATCAGTTTGAAATATTTGATTGCATGACAATCAGGTAAATTTGTTTTTCACTTGCAACTTCCTCATATGAAAGTAAATAAAAATACCAATTAGAGCACAGCTTTGATTTTTTTCTAATAGATTTTATCTAATTTATTAGCAAATATAGATCACAATAAATCTCATCAAAAATTGACCACAAATTTTGCTTAGTGTTTAAACTAAGATATCAAAATATGTTAAACATTATGGTAAAATTGCACATACTATTTTAAAAAAATATGCATGTTGATTTTTAATCATAAGATTAAAATTAAAACATTGTTAAATACATGTAATGAAATTGATCAATTTCATTGAATAATTTAAATATGTAATGAAAATTCAATTAAAAATACATTTAAATTAGATTAAAATTAAATAACTAAATTCTTTTTTAAATCATTTATTGAATAATTTAATATGTAATGAAAATTAAATTAAAAATAAAATTGAATTAAAATTAAATTATTTTTTAATTATTTATTTACGGAAAAGGACAAATTTCATTATGTATTCAATTAATATTTCTAAAAATACAATTAAAAAATTTCAAATTATAATAAAACTCATCAAATAGTTAAACAATTCATACAGAAGCCATTTCATCATCGTTTGTTGACTTGAGAGGATTTTCTGCATCATTTTTTGCTAATATACGCTTGTTAAAAGTTGTTTTTAAAAGGAATTTATACCTGCAAATATACATTTTTATGATGCAAAAAAAGAATGTAATACTTTGAAATCTTACAACATTAATTCATTAAAGAATCCCAGTAGATATATTGTTTTATTGAAAATATATATTAGAATAATAGCTGGCCAAAAAGATTCTTTTCTATTTAATATATAAGCAAAAAGATGTGTAACTCATAATAATTCTATGATCAATTTACAAATTATGAATATAATTTCATTTTTAATTAAACAGTTATTACTTATTCATTTTTTGTGTATATAATATATTCATCACTTTTAAAACTGTTATTGAAACTGAGCATATAAAAAAATTAGTAAGCATCTCTGCATACTAAAAAGGTTAATTTAATCCAGTTATCCCATATTAATGAATAATGAACCTTATTTTTTTAAAGCAGCTAGATATAAGATATTTCTTAATATTCTGAAAATGTTCAGATATATTCCATGGTATACATTTCAAATTCTTCAAAACAATGAACTCATTTTTATTGTTTGTGAAACAAACTATAGCTATAAAAGTATTTTTATTTATTTTTACTAATTATATATATATATATATATATATATATATATATATAAAAGATGCTTCAAGACTTAGTAATTCTTTTGCTTTAAAACATCACAATACTCAAGCCAAACAGTACATAACTGCTAGGTAATTTGATATGTTATGAGATGAGGATGAGGAAGTATTTTCAATATCTTGGTTGCTTCTTTCATGCCCTTGTGAATTTTGACTGTAGTGATGTTTAAAGAGCCATATATATAAATAATTTTTCTAAACCCATCATCGTTAAAGACAGAATATATGCCTACCATAAGCAAATGATTTAAATTCTACAATAGAATGTATTGTACATTAAATGCAATTTTTTTAAAAACACCTTATCTAATCATATCTGTGATGATGTCATTCAAAAATTTAATAAAGACTGATGTCATTCAGTCAATCAAAAATTTAATTAAGTAGCATCACAAAAAATAAAACACCTTTCTATTGCTGATATTTAATTCATTTCCACATGATAGTATAAAACACATTATAAATTATTATTAGATATGTTAAGAAATATATAAATTGCTTGCTCTAATGCTGTTTCTTCTTTTGGTGAACAAAATATGAACTAAAATTTTTGTTCTTCCAGAAATCAAATTGCACGAAATCACTATTCAAGAATGTAGATAAAAGTTGCCACAGTAATTCTAGAAAGATTTAAACACCACATGTTTATTTTTAATCATATTTTACTTCCAAAATTTGAGTAATAGAAGAAGTTTCGAATAAAGAATTATTAACTAATTATTGTAAACTAAACAGTGGGATCAAAAGCCAATGGCTACATAAAGAAAGAATAAAAATAATTTTTGATATTGTATTTTTTATATTAAATACATTATTAATTAATCCTTTAATAATAAGACATTGTTATTTCCAATAACAAAAAAATATAGCTAAGGTAATATTTTTTTTAAAAAAAAATATTATTCATGTACTTAGTAAAATCAGAATTTTACCCATGATTGTCAGTATCGATTTTGCCCAAAGAAATGTTCATTGTCTTCTGGGGGAAACTGAATTTTGGTTCTGAAGATGGTTCAAAACCAGGTGGTTCATAATCTTCAGGCGTCACTACAAAAGTTATAATGAAAATATATCAATAATTTTCTGAATATAATTATTTCATAAGAGTATTAAAAAAATTATTTAGTAAAAGTTTTAATAAAACCCTTTAAATTTGTATCTCTAAAATTATTTTCACTTGAATACAAATATATTTATTTCATTCTAAATTTTATTACTATAAATTTATTTTTGCACTCTCTCAACATTAAAAAAAATTGAGTATTATTAAAAAAATAAAATTAAAAAAAGGGCAAGATTACATAAAAAGAAGAAAAAACACTTTTTTAAAAATGCCTTGGTTTTTATTGAAATGTTATCATTCACATCAAATGCCATGAAAGCAAACAAGAATAAATAAAAGCTTTGAAGCTAAAATAATCCACAAAAATTTACAAAGCAAATATTTATTGCACATTAAATGAAAAAAAAATAGTAAGAATTTCAAATTAAAATAGTAGGTCAAAAATGACAGAGAATTAATATTTCAATCTTATATGTGAAATTGATAAAGATAAAATAATATGAATGTACCCATCTATAAATACATTATATTTCTTTTCATACATGCCAACATATATATTACTCCCTTGATGTATTAAGATAAGAGACCAAATGAATAATTGTGTCAATCAGAGAAAAGTGTAAATTACGGAAAATTAGTTCCAGGATAAATTTTTGAATGGGTCAAAAGAAGTCACAAAAATGACAGGAAAACATTTATTGAAGGGACCATTAATTGAAGAAGAAAATATAAATGTGGAGTAAAACTGTGCATATACATAAATGAATATATTGAGAAATATCAAACATAATTTAAAATAATATTTAAAAAATTGTAAAACATAATATGCACTTAGCATTTATCTATCCATTAAATAAATATTTTCATTAAAATAGCTCAATGAGTTAATTAAAGCATTCAGCATTATATTAAAAAATAAAAGAAATATGATTTTAATAAATACAACATGTATGTAGCAGTCAAGCTACATACTTTTATATTTGTAAAATATGTCTATACATTTTTTTTTCTTCTAAAACTTATGAATCAAAATTTTACAAGGAACACATTTAATATATTTTTTTTATGATAGCTAAAATAATTAAGAACAAATCAAAAAGTATTTAATCAAAGTGCAATAGTTGAACACAATCAATGGTACTTTTCCGTTAGCCGGACGGCAGCAAAAAATTGCCAAAGAAATTTGGTGGGATTTTACATTATTAGGCGATTTTCCGCTAGTGCTCGAGCTCGAAAAAGTACCTGAGTCAAGCGCATGAGAAGTTGATTTTAATTATTTTTTAGAAAATGCATAAATACATAGTTCATTTATGATCATACATTTTAGAATTTTATATAAGATATATCTTAAGATATACTCCCAAAATAAATACAAAATTCTCAGTTTTCATATCATAAATACAGAATAACCACAATTTTTTTTTTAAATTATAGAATCAACATGTATTATTGATTTCGTTAAGGGAAGATAATATACTTTACAGATGTCAAATTTTAAAAAAAAATACAATTTTCTAAATTCTCATCAGAATACAAACATAAAAAAAAAGATATTAGGTGTTTAAAATGGGAGGAAAACAGTAATATAAAAATTATAGAGATGAGCTCACCTTCATCATAGTATAGGAGTTTCATAGACAAATATACACTTTTAGGTAAGTCTTCCAAAACTTCACTAACTGCTGTGATATTTTTCAACATCAAAAAAGTTGCTTTCACAGTTGGATCATTTAGTTTAGGTGAAAAAGACTTTGTTTTATTACTACTACAAAAGAAATATATAAGGATTAATACAATAAATTATAAGCAAGATATAATAAATTATTATTATTTTATATTAATGATAAAAATAGGCAAAACATAGATTATGAAATTAAAAAATAACCTATAATTAAAAAATAATTTAAATATCTACATTTAAATAAACATACTAAAGTAATTTACTATGGAAAAGATTGACATCTACTGTTGAATAATGAGTAACTACTTCCAAGATTTACAAAAAGATTACGTTTCAAAATGGAATTAGTAGAATTATTATTATTATGTACTTTTGATTTAAGGGCTATTAGTGCTAATTAAATTTTTTGGTACTTTTCTGTTAGCCAGGTGGCAGCAAAAAACCGTCAAAGAAATTTGGCGGAATTCTACATTATTTGGTGATTTTTCACTGCCGCCCAACTATCGGAAAAGTACTAATTTTTTTTGAAAAATTAAAATCCAAACATACATAAACTAGCTGCTACACACAGACTAGTCTTTCCATACAAGCATCATAAGCATTCAAACTCATGAATTATGTAGCAGGTTTATCCCATTAATAAATTATTAATAGCATTTGATGATTTTTTTTTAATTTTTATGCCCTCCATCAAATGGAAAAGTTACCTTTTTTTCCATCCCTTTTTCATTGTAATAGCCAAAATTTTCAGTAATGTTATTTGCAAGGTAAATAATTGAAATACGTTATAAAAAATTGATAAATAAAATAAAATGCATAATAATATATAAAGAGTGTATTTTAGATTAAAATGTTCCACTGTAATGGTAATATATTTTCCTTCTAGTGGGCATTATCACATCATTATAACCTTTAACACCCTCAATCAAAATTCATAAGAAAACATCCTATATAGAGACATACCATGTTACAGAGCATTCATCATCTTTGTACTTAAACACCAAATTGTAAGCTTCAATTACTTCCTGTAAAATTATGCATATAATTTATTAAAGCTTTAGTAAATATACATTTTATTTTCAAAAAATAAAATTTTTCCCATAAAATGCTGCACTTACATTGCTGTTCCCTTTGTCTGTACAAATCTAGAAAGAAAAATAAACTCTTAAACAATTATTTTTTTTAAACTTATTAAACAAACAGGTCAAATAGAGATTTTAGTTTTATACTTCCATAAGCCATGTTCTTTTATTTATACTCATTATTTGATTAGTTACCAACTCTGACTTTTTATTCTACCAATCTGTTTAAGGCTTCATTTCACTTCTGTTACAAGGCATGATAATTTGCTTTCCTTCACTTTTTTGGTTTCCTTTTTAATACCATGTCACTTAATTACTAACAATTCTCATCATTATTGCTACATAGTTTGACATATCTTTCGACATTCCTCATTTATCATCAAAACTACTTTTTCCCCTCTATAAAAGAAATTGGTCCCATTTAAATAGCATATATAGGACATAAAGAGTGATTAGCAATGTAGTTTGCAATTTTGAGCTTAAATGGTATTAGTTGAATGAATCATGCTAGATATAAATTGCTAAAAATGTCATGTTTCTAGCCATCAGCAATTTATTGACAAATATAATATGTTAATCTATTTGTCTATGTTTGCCAATATCATGCCATAGGGCTAGTTTAATGTTCATTTGTGACCTGCAGTCAACAAAAATAGTACTGTTTAACCAAATACAATTAAGATTGCTATAAAATTACAGTTACTAAATTCAAACAATTTCTATTGATTCTCAGTTTACAGTCTCCTTACATTATCAATCTTAATTTATAAATAAGCAGATAATATTCAAGAAAATTACCCAAATAGTTTGGCAGCAATTTTTACTATCATAGCTTTTAACCTTCTAACCTTCCTAACCGTATCTAACCAGGTTTTAGCTAATAGTTTTTGGCTATTATCAAAAATTAAAGGGTTAAATACAATTTTTTATAAGTAAACTTCAGATTCCAACAAAAAGTTATTGAAACCTTCTCAAATTTATTAAATACAGCCAAAGAACATGACATTTTATTAACAGTAGAATAATATTTTGCAAATATGCATAAATTATTTAATAATTAAGATAAAGTGAAGTTAGAAATATTTAAATCAAGTATTAAAACATAATTAATCTAATATTTTAATTCCTAAGAACTATGAATAACAGAGTTAAAAAGGAAAATTAATGTATATAAAAAAATTTAATATTATAGTCAAAATAACAAGTATTGATTACAAAGAAAAAAATTTTAACATGCAAGAATCAGTTAAAAATTGTGGATATATTTTTATTTTTTTAACTTACCCCAAGGATTAATTGCTGAAGCTGTAAAAAAAAAAAGATTAAAATATTTCATTAACAATTAAAACAAAAATACAAGTCATGCAATAAAAACCAGAATGATAATAAAATGCATAACATATTACAATCATTAAATATCAACTAAAGTCAAAAAGTTAATATTCAGATTGTATTTAAATATATTAAAAAATTGATATGAATATAGAAATCTGAATAATTAACCTCTTAGACAAGCAGACAAAACTTTATAAATAAAAGCAAAATAAAATATAGCCAATGTAATAGATAAATAAAAATATTTTTATTTTAGTGCATCAATATAATTATGAAAGTAAAAATAAATTTATTTAAAGGCTAACTAAAACTTGAATTCACAATACTTCACTACTTCTTAAATTTACAATGATATCAAAAAGCATTCCAAACTGCAAATCCCTTAGATATACAGAAGCCATTGTAATTGATAAAATTGGTTTGTAATTCAAAATAATACAAAGAAATTATATTCTGAAGTCCTTTAAACCCCACAACATAAGACTTCTAAAATCGAAACTGGTATTTTTTATATAGTGCATGTTAATTCGCTTAGTTTCCTCGAATCATATTTTAAAGTTAAATTTTTCCTTTAAATCGAGTCATAGATTTAAATATTTTAAATAATGAAACATGACATAAGTATCACAGATTATTGATTCAGGACACAATGGACTTAGATAAAAAAAAATAGTTCCCGAAATTTAAAACAATTACTAATTCGAAAAAATGGTAATACAAACTTTTCGAAAATACTTAGAATACCCATTCTAATCTGTATGCAATATGCAAATTTTAATTTCGAACGTTTCTTTTGATCCATAATTAATTACAGTGCTTTTGAGTTAAAGTAAAATTCGCGGCTCTTGAAAGAAAGCAACGAAACAAATAAAAACGAAAACATTAAGTCATTGCCATATTTGAAATATGAGTGAATAAAAATTCTTTAATATCTATTTGATTCGTGTAGAGATGATTAATACACGTTTTTTTAAATAACAAATAGTTTTAATATTATTGTTTTCAAATATTTGATCTATTAACTAATATTTTAATCACACCTTTAATTAACAATTAGAAATTAACATTAATAAAATTTACTAAGTATAACATTATTTTATTAATTTATCGTGGAATTGACTTAATTTATCTGCTTAAGCTAAAGTTTTATTTTTGACATTTTTTCAAAGCCATTTATTTAATTTATTTATTGGGTTGAAGTATTTTCTGAAAAAAAAAATTGAGCATCACTTCCTTAAAATTTTCAATTTAGTTACATATTGTACCAATAGATGGCACCTACAAAATGAAAGCAAATAGAAGACAAAAATATTGAATATAAACTCATAAGTAAAAAAAATTTGGAAATAAAATGAAAACTTCAACTTGTAACATATATCCGCAACACAACACACACGTCATCCATACTGTTCTGATCACTATACTGCGCTGTCCATTTTTTTCAAAGCAGAAGCTGAATATACTCATTCTAATTAATAGTTTTTGTGAGAGTACATTTTGTTAAGTGTGTAATAAAACAATTTTTTTGCGTGAAAAACCGATTTTCCTCCTTTTTTTTGTCAGGAAATATATCTGTATGAGTATATTTTAAAAAAAATCAAATTTAAATATAAAATTTACACCAAATCGTTAGAACCATTTCCGGAATTCAAGAAATAAATATATTTATATATATACACAAGAATTGCTCGCTTGAAATTATACAATTTCTTGCATTTTTTTTCTTATTATTTATAAGTTTGTGGCAATTGAAGGTCGAGGTACAAACCCGTGAAGGGGGTCAATAATATAGCAAGTGAAGGTATCGGTACGAACCTGCTACGTTAGGGTAATTAGCTGAGTAATATAACCCTCCATACCACGACGTTCACCTGTTACATTGTCACCTTGACAACTTAACCTCGTGCAGCTGTCGTTGCGCCATCTACCCTCAGCAAAAGTCGTCTGACTCACTTGATGCAGCACCCAGACAAAGCCTCTAGACAAGCTTGGCTCGGCAACCAAATAAAGCTGTCAAACTCATTTGACGCTTCAACCAAACAAAGTCGTCAGACTCACTTGACGTAGTAACTCATACATTCGCTTGCCAAATCACTCTCAAGCTCGCTATAACGCTTGGCGCCATAAAATCGTTCATTCCTCCCCCAACTCACTGGTGGGGGAGTTTTGTGGCCCTAGCTTCATCAGCCAGATAACATCCATGATTTATAAGTATACTTTTGTTTTGTGGTAATGTTACTCGGCTACAGGTCCTAGTGTCGCGGGTTTGTACCTTGACCTCAAATTGCTGGAAGACTTTTTGCGAGTGTGTTTTTTATTTTCACCTCACAGGTTGAAATTCGCTAAAATAAAGCTGTTATTATACATCATGTAATATAATTTACCTTTATATTGTAATATAATAATAAATTAATATAATGATAACTTACGTATTTCTTTTCCACTGCATCATAACAGCTTCTTATCGTATTGATAAATTTCAGAACGGCTTTATTACCACAATCTTCCGTTAATAACTTTATTCTCAATCCTGAAACAAATGTAGCATCGTGTTGTGCAATGAAAACAATTTGCTTATTTCCGAAGGTAAATTTTATTATAGAACTCAAACTTTCGTTATTATCAATATGAAAAAAGAAAGAAAAAGATCAGAAACAGTAAATGAATAAAGCTTACCACCCAAAGTTCGTTCTCCATAGACTGACTCTGGAAAAATTCCTCGGATAAAAGTAATTGATGATAGTGAAACGGCTATCAGTTTCTTTATAAATAAACAAGAACCTCTCAAAGTAGCAAATTCAGAGAATTGAGTCTTCCACTAAAAAATTGAATACAGCTGTTTAATTATTTTGAAAATGTTTTATAACTTACAACTCCAACCCCCAATAATAATAAATTTTCTCGGCTGATAATCACAATACGGTAGTTTCTTCTCTATCTTATTATGGCTAATAATGTAATGATAAATGTAATTATTACATTTATTATTAGCATTTTGACGAAATTAAAGTTAAACTTAAATCTATATTGCTATATATATATATATATATATATATATATATATATATATATTGAAGAGATTTATTCCAATTTCGAAAGGATTGCCGATCTGTTTCATGATGAGAATGAATGATTAAAATGGAATCACTTCTCTATCTTGAACAACAATGAAGATGCCAAAAGAAAAAAAACGTCACCCCTATTATTTCCATTTCTAACTGCATAATGGACAATACTTATTAGACAGTGAAATTTTGATTAGATATAATTGTCAAAAGCCTTCCTAAAAAGGGTTGCATGCATAAATTGATACACAGTCGATACAACTTTCAGAATTTTTTTTAATAAACGAGTTTTTTGATACAATGAAGCATAATTCGCTTAGTACGCATTTTTTTTTCAGAAATTTATGAAATTGAAGACAGTTAAAATTTTCACCTACACGCCATTTTTACATATTTGAGTTCAATGGTCAATCTGCGAGCCAGGATGAAATTTTCGTTCTCATTCTAATATATGTTTCGTTGATTCAAATCTGATCAAAGTAACTCTATATTTCTTGTGAATAAAATAATTAGAACTCCAGAGACATTTTAAGGGGAAAAAATACAACTGTACAGAAATAAATACTATCAGTAGACTATTCTGAATTTAAACAGATATTTTAACTTAACTTTGTGAGAATCACTGCAATATATAATTCCATGAGCAATCTTCTTAAAATTAAATTTAAAAATTGGGTTTTATTCGATAACATTTGGAATTATAAAAAAAATTTCTAGTAACATGAAAGAAGATCATTCATATTTTTATGTAAACAAAAAAGGCACTATTCTTTAAGCTAAAAAAAAAAATACATTCAATAATTTTTAATATTTTTAAGCCTCAATCACATTTTTTTTTTTTTTGAAGAGATCCAATTCCTAATGTTAAAAGTGACATTTTGATAGCTTGTTAAATTCATACACAGTTAATAGAGCTAAGATTATCGAATTTGCTGTTCAATTACGTGATTAAAAGGGATATAAAGATGCGGAAATTTATCCTGCAGAACGCGAATTACCTGAACAATATTCGAACTTAAGAACTCATTTGCACAAGTTGTATAGTTTGAACAAAAGATTATGTACCAGTCATGCTTATTACAATATTATTACATTTTGTTATTTTAAGGAATAAATTTCAAGCTTGTACACAAACCTTCTTAATTAATTTAAAAGTTTAAAAAAAATGTTTTTATATCATAAGGAAGTAGAACATCTACTCAGAAATTCTAGTTCTTACACTTGAAAAAAAAAAGAAAAGAAAATAGCAAAAACTATTTAAAATTCTGAATATTGTGATATTACACTTGTGAATTAAATTGGAGACGATAGTAAACGTCTAAAACATGTTAATTTTAGTTCTTAAAATGACATATTAAACATGGTAAAGGAATAAATAGAAAATCATTTCAATTTTGAACTTTTAGAGTGACAATTCTAAACATGTTCTGACAACTATTTATTCCTTATTATCAGCTACAAAAGCTGCAAATGAACAAAGAAATGTAAATGCTAAAATATTCAAATTTATCAAAATATTACTGAAATGTTTTTCTTTTGAATTGTATATTTCCGTAATTATTCTATTATTTATTTCCAATTTTTTTTTTTTAAATTTTGTAATAGTTCTTTTTTCCTTTGGAAAAATTGTGAAAATTACTTTTACGAATTCATCCTCAAATATTTTTGACTAATTTATTGCACATTGCAAAGAATAAACTTCGTGGAATTGACAAAATTTAAACTCTACGGGCCTTAGTCAAGAGCATTAAATCATAAAACGAAAAACTTCTGTAATTTCATTTTATGTTAATTATTATTATTAAAGTTACTTATTATTATTATTATTAATATATACAAGTGCAGCCTTCTTTTTTTTTCAATCATCATTTTTGACGCGTTTTTTACTTACATAGCATTCGAATATTGTTAACGCAATAAATTTTTATACAAACTAATAACATCTTAATTAATTTCCCAGAGTATCTTTAAAGAATTTAATTAAAAAATAATTTAATAAATCAAAAAGTATGAAATGCCTTACTTCTTGCATAGTTGCTTCTTGAACTGTCATTGTTGAAACAGCCATTTTTAGATTCGATTCTAAAAATAAATATAGTTTTCTTTTTTATTATTCAATTTTGCTTTTCAGTGCTTTGAAAGTAAGAAAAAATTAGTAAGCATCTAAAAGCGTTTTTCACACGATTGTGTAGAAACAGAAATTAAACTTACTTCTCTCTTCAAAGATAACAAAATGAATCCTGTTTTAAAATTAAATTATCACAAACAAATCACAGGAAAAATTCGCCGTAGAGGAAAACTTTGCTTGCTTATGCTGCAAAATAAAAATCGTTTGCATTTTCAAAACAAAAAAAGATATATTTTTTTAATTATTTTATTTTATTCGCTGAAAAAAAAATCTTTTTTTTAGACATAATAAAAAATAATGAAATTCCAAATGGCATTTTTATAATGAATTTTTCTTTCACATTATTTTGAAAAATATTAAATAGAATTTTAAATGTACAAATTTAATGTTAATGTTTTATAATAGATCGAACTTTGATGTTGATTTATTTGTTTAACGTTACTCAATTTAAACTCTTTTTGGGAAATAGCAATACCAAATAAAATTATATTGAAAACTAATCAAAATTATATTTTAGTTATGATTGATTTCGAAGATTAAATTTCAAAGCAGTTATAAATTACTTAGTTCAAGGGATAAAATTCTTGCTTAGGTTATTAGTAAGTCGGGCAACATTAATTATATTTCTGCTATGGCATATTGTCGGAAATTTCTGATATGTTTAGTGCAGTTTTTATATACTTTGATCCAAAATAAATGTGGGTTATTTATTTTCAAACCATGTTGATATTGTGTATTAATGTTTTAAAAAAACATTTCAGTTTGGAATGTATTTATTTAAAATATATATATTTATTTAAAATATATGTAGATTTTCTGGAATTGCGCGTATGCTTATATAATATCTACATTTCGTATTTAACACCATAGTATAATGAAAAGAAACAAATTTAAAATTCTATCCCCTGATGTTGTTATTAATGGCACTTGTCATGTGTCGCCGAGGCATCAGCGAGTTTTAAGCCGAAAGGAGCGTCTCTTGTTTTGAAGTAGCGCTAACTAGAACCAAGAGTACGACTTAGTTACGCACTCATCACATTCGCTTGCACAGCTCCTTTTTACAGGGGGAGGCGGCACATTTAGAGTACCCTGAAGAACAACCATGCCCTAACCGGGATTCGAACCCGGAACGCCCTGACCAATAGGAAGAAATGCTACCTCAGTGCCAGAATGTCGGCGCCCTCTTCCCCATATATATCTTATTTTAAACTTGATATAGATTTACAATTTTCATGTCAACATAAACAAATCTTAATTTACAGCTAGATGCTTTGGGATTTGAAGTTGTTTTATCCATATTCCTTTGGATGGAAAATCTTTCCCATGAATTTATCCCACATTTTGTTAACGATCTTCAATTTTGCCATAAAAATCGTGTCTTTTAAATGTACCCATATATTCTACTGCATTTTTGTGTTATCTTTTTTTGTTGGCATATGAACAGACATTAATAGGCAACCAACTAGGTGATTGATTTTATTCAAAATATTACACATGTGCAAAATTATGGTGGAAAAATACATTCCAAATTTCATTCATCTAGCTCATAGTCATTTATAATTGTGTGTTCATTTGCACACAGACAGATACAAAGATAAATTTTCATTTCATGGAAGTTCAAAATTTGACACTTAAACACGGTTTTGATTAAACAGTATATTTTTAATTTCAATCGTTCAATTCATTATTATATTTACTGACTATGTTTTTTTTTTTCAGGATACTATAAGATTCAACTTCAAAAAATTAATCAGAATCTCGAAATTGTATGTTTTGACAATTGCCATTCTTTCTCTTTATGTATTGTGTATATAAAGATTAAGGAAACAAAGAATAAAAAAATTAATGCCACAGATTTTATAATATAAAAAATAAATAGAGATGATCTGTAATTATTTATGAAAACTTGGAATTTTTAAACGATGATAAATGAAAAACTTTCTATAGTTGGGGATAACAATTTATAAACAAATAATATTTTAAAAAGAAAAATGGAACATAAAAATATTATTGCATCTTTCTATATGAAAATATCTATTGATCAGTTATCCCTTAATAGATTTGGTTCAAAATTTGATATACTTTAAACGTAAATATTTACATTACATTATAATATAATAACATTTACATTACTAAAGAAAATCAGCTTTTAATAACATGTTGCCATTGCATTTACAAAAGCTCTGATTAAAAAAATAAGTTAATGACTACAGCAAATAAAACCTGGAAAAATGTCATTTTTTCCTATTTATTTCATTTGACTATATGAAATCAAATAAATAGGAAATGTGATATTTTTTTAAACAATCAATGGCGAGACAAAGTTTTTTTGGATCGTTTGCAATACGGAAGTGACTCATTCAATGAAACCATTAAAACGAATAAAAATGTTATTTAACTTGTCCGTTCAAGAAATTATTCTCTGATATGATACTTTGAAATATGCAAAGCAGATTTTATTATTATAATTATTACTCATTGTCAAAAAAAAATCTGAAATGCAGAGAATCGTCAAAATCTCGAATTCGAATTTTTTGACGATTGCAGTTGTTTCTTTTTGCATATTTCGTATTCGAGAAAATAATTGTGTCGTAGCATATTTTTAAAAAATGCATTCGAATACTGAACAATAAGAAAAAAAGATGTATACGAGACAGTTATGCCATATATAAAATCTCTCATAGATCTAATCTGAAAATAAAATGCTTGTTATGAACTGACAATTATTGTAGCATCGAGTATCACATGATCTAACCTACGACAACTAACCAATCAAAGGGACATATTTGACACTATATAAAACATTAAGTTAAAGTACTTTTTACTATTTGTCTTTTAGTATTGCAACCAATAATTATTCAAAAATATCTTTTGTGGAGCTGCTCTATTCCGAAATGATGAGTAATAATTGAAATGCTCATATATATTTTTTAAATATCAAGTGTTGATATAAGCATTTCATATGCAAATTTATTTTCTTATTAAGAATGACCTTGAACATATTAATATCAAAACATGTGTGGTTTCTGTAATATTTTTCCATATTTATATAATGTAACTATGAGTCTTTAGTACGTTCTACATTTTATTCGGATACATTTTTCCTTATCTGATACATAGCTGTATAAGAAATTTTGATAATTCTCCCTTTTCAAAAACATCTACCATTTACATAAATAAAAAAAACCCATTGATTTATTTATTATAAGATACCAAGTTAGAACTTGATCTCCTAGAATAGAATGAAGAATCTCTAAATTCGCCGAGGTATTCCTGTGATTTGGGCATAATAAACAGGAATCTTGTATTCGTCCTGAATTCCTTTTATAAATAAATGAATAGCATTAAAAAATCATCAAGACATTTTTTAAAAATTGACCAAAAAATAGCAGTTTTTAGAGATTCGCCTTATTGGTTTACGAAAAAAAATTGATTTTTTATTTCAAATATTTTCAATGTTAACAATTTTTAGTTAATAATTCTTCATTCTAAATAACGAATATTAAAAAGTTTTTCTCTAATTATTTGTCAGTTAATTGGCGATTAATCTCTTGAAGGCGTTAATAGCATGTTAAAGTCAAATTTGTGTTTCAGAAATGTTTTCATAACCGAGGGAAGAAAAAGGTTTGATACAAAACTGCATCCGTAGTAAGGAAATTCCACACACAATTTGATGTATATAAATCATTGAGGTTTTAAATTATTGCGTTTCTATGTTTCTGAAAATGCAGACCAGCAACACATTGGTTAATTTGGCTCAAAATGGGACAGACGTTTATTCTATAGATGACCCACCCCTTGGGGCAACATCTCAAAATGAGGATGAGGCGCTTCCGGCATGGTGGCTGGATCTCACCACCCTGGAGGGTACCTTAATAGATGGTGGTTATCTCGATTCATTGATAATGGAGCATACTTCCACCGAAAAGGGTTGTACCGTGGTACGTGACGGCCCTTAGGATTGATCCACAGTTCCCGCCAGTGTGTTGCTGTTGTGGTGGTCCAGTCATTCAGTTTTATTGTTTACTCCGTGTGCCTACTTGCGGGTCGGAGATCCTGGTATGACTTAGTCTATAGATGTGAAGTATGTGTATCAAATTTTAAAAAATACCATCTCATGTACCATTGGTGATTCAGCGACATAAAGATCTCCACCTTACCTGGGCCAATGGATTCTTAATGATTGGAAAAAGTTTGTCTGACCTAAGGATTTACATTTCTGAGTGTATTGGGTGGATGACTGTGTACGGATGTGGAGAAAACTCTGTAGAGATTGAAGGTCGCGGTATGAATCTGCGACGTTTGGGCCTGTAGCCGAGTATCATATCGATCAAGCAAAAGGGACCCTCCAGCTCGAAGGATATTATATGGCTTATAAGGCTGACGCTACAGTACTCCCCTACCAGTGAGTCGGACGAGAGACGAATGATTTTGAAAGAGCCAAGCGTATGGCGAGCATGCGAGTTCGTTGGTGCGTCGAGTGAGAGACGGCTTTGTTGGCTAGTAGATGGCGCCATGAGTTTGCGGAAGGTTGCGTTGTAAAGGTCACCAATATAGAGATTGAAAGTCGTGGTACGAACCTACGACGTTTGGGTCTGTAGCCGAGTATCATACCGATCAAGCAAAAGGGACCCTTCAGCTCGAAGGATATTATCTGGCTTATAAGACTGATGCTACAACTCCATGAATGTATACATTTCTCATGCTTACAAGGAACTATTCAAGATGATGGGGGCTTTGTGAGGGTAAGAGGCTTGTGCAGGAGGTATGAAATGGGACCATTGATGTGTGTAGACTCGACCATGATAGGTCAGCGTAGCTTTAACTTCCTTTTTGACCCTCTACACGTGTGGTGAAAGCTTCATAAGCTTTATAACATCCTTCGGACTAAAGGGTCCTTTTTGGTCTAATGGATAAATTACTCGGCTGCAAATCCTAAGATTGCGAGTTCAGGCCTAAAGCAATCCGAATCTGCCTTACATGCATTCATGACCTGTGTGCATTCTGACGAACGTGGTCAATTTCGAAAGGATAATGCGCCACCCTGCAGCAGCTGTCGAGTGGCTTGAGGAGCATTCTTCTGAATTTATTTCCCTTTATGGGCCACCTAATTCTTCTCACATGAAAATTACTGACCGTATCCGGAATGTTTTGCAATATTCTGTTCTTAGGAGATCTCCACCACCTCTCACTCCCATGCTTTGTGGACTGCCCTGCTAGAATCAGGGTGTGAACTGTTTGCAGAAAATCTTCACAAATTAATTAAATCCATGCTGCGGCATTTCTGCGTGCTCGTGGGGGCTCTACACAATATTAGATAGGTGTTCCGTTTTTTTTTTTTTTTTTTTTTTTTTTTTGTGCATTAGTGTATGTTAGTTATTACAACTAAACTCAGCACCGGTAACTCGAGAATGATGTAACAACAATAATGCATCTAAGCATGAGGTTTTTGTTATGTAAATAGAAAGTGAAAGTTCATTTTTTACATTCTTGAATTACATGCATTTACTTAATTATCTTCTGACAACTACAGAAATATTGATTGATAAAGAACACAGATTGTACGCACTCTAAATATTATCCGAACGAAAGATTTGAAAAACTTACGTCTAACGAAAAAGTGTCAACAATGAATCCCACCGTTTTTTCATGTAAGCTTATTCATAGAATTTATTTTTCGTCCAAACTGGTGAATTTCAAACCACTATCATGTTTGACTCTGCGTTCGTATGGAAGTAATACGTTTCTACTTTCGAAGACATCGTTGACCAATATTAATGGAATAAGCGTGAAAAGAATACCTATTCGTCGTGTTCATGATCTTCCTAAAAAGAAAGAATGGGGAAAAGGTAAAGGACCTATATCATGGAAGACTTTATTTATAACTCTAGGGATTGGAGGAATTTTCCTTGTCGGAATGCAATATGTGAAAAAAGAAAAACAATTGGCCATTGATAAACAGAGACGCCGAGAGCTTGGAAAAGCCGCTATTGGTGGGAGATTCGACTTAATAGACCACACTGGTCAACCTAAGTCAACTGAAGATTTTTTTGGAAATTGGTTATTAATATATTTTGGTTTTACGCACTGTCCTGATATTTGTCCCGAAGAGATAGAAAAGATGATAGATGTGGTTGATGAACTAAACAAAACAAAACCAAAACTACCAAATATTATCCCACTTTTTATAACAGTAGACCCGGAAAGGGATACTGTTGAAGCTGTGGCTAAATATGTTAAAGAATTTTCTCCTAATCTCATTGGGTTGACTGGATCCAAGGAAAAGATTCATGAAGTCACGAAGGCTTTTCGTGTTTATTACAGTGCTGGACCAAAAGATGTAGATGATGATTATATCGTTGATCATACTATAATTACTTACTTAGTAGATCCTGAAGGACAATTTATAGATTATTATGGGCAAACTAAAACAGCGGAGCAGGTTGTCAATGCTATAACGATACAAATGCTTAAGTATAAATCTGCTCATAATCAATCGTGGTTTTAAAAAAGAATTTCTTAATCATTATTGTTTTAGTTATATTTTCAACTAAAGAGACCAGATGCTTTTTTTATCCAGATTCTTTACTGTTTGTTGTTGATGGTAAAGCTCAATTAAATATTTTGGATTGCTTTCTATTTATCAATAAGTAGATCATATTAAATACACTTAATTGAATTATTTTCAATTAAGCTTCAAAACAATTCTGTTTGGTTAATCTACATAAAGTTTGCCTATATATGAGGAATTTACATGATGAAGACAAGGGAAAAAAGTATGAGCTAAGTAAATTTATGCTTCACTATTTGATCGTAATTATTTTAATACTAAACTATTTCATTTTTTTAAAATTTCATTTATTTGTGAAATTAGTTCAATTCTCCAACTACTGTCTTATACAAATAAAATAAAAAACTGGTATAAAGAATCTGGTCTCTTTAGTTGTTTTCCCTATCAATATTGTTTTTTATTCTCATTCTAGATGTTCATTAAATTAAAACTCTCTGATTTTGTAATAAATAGAAATTTATAATTAAAATATGAACCTATTCTTTAAAAATGAAAAGACAAATTTCTGCATAATTAATTTATTAAAGGAAAATTGTTTTGAATCACAAAAATAATAAATTGCCTATTTTATTTAATCTTCTTTGATTTGTAATGCATAAAAATGAAATATTATTTTAAAGGTAAACATATTTAAAATGGAAATGCAATTACTGACTAATTGTAAAATGTTGAACTTTCATCAGTCTATTTTATTTATGAAATATTTTGCAATGCTCTTCAATAAAAATTATTTAATTCACAAGTTATTAAAATGTTTTATTAATTTGAAATAATAGAAAAAAATTATTTGTTGATATTATTCAAATGGGAATTTCTAGAGTTAATAAAAGGTATAAAAAATACTTATTAATTATAATAACAGACAAGGCATGTGTATGCAATTTATGTTTTATTTATTGTTGAAGATAAGTCTTCAGTAACTTTTCTTCATTGCATGAAAAATACATGGCTAATAGTCATAATTTTTTAAAGCTTAATAGTTTTTGTCGTATTGTTTTAGAATCAATGTTCAATTTACCTTTCATTTTTATGAGAATTTGACTAAGTCATTTTAGAGGCAAGACAAATTTGTACTTTTCTTATTATATTATTAGTATAAAATAATGATAATCATAAATTTCTTTTATATTAAGCAAAATGCTTGACATTGTATTCTTTTTTTAAGATATTAAAAAACTTTAAAGTTTTTGAGAAGTCTAGAAAAAAAAAATCAACTATTTAATATATATTGCTAATTTTTTACAACATTTTGAATCATTATTCAAATTATTATAGGATTTCTTCACAGTCTAGTTTTTCTGATAGATAAATGGTCATTGATTGTACTTTAAGAGAGAACATAATGTGAAATAAACTTAGTATGTTAAAGATTTTTTAATTAGTATGAATATACTTTTAAGCATGCAATACTCTTTTCTAACCTACTCACAATCATATATTTTTCTAAAAAGGAAACTTCTGCAGCTTTTACTAGATGAAACACTAGAAATTTAAATCTGTTGTAATAAAAATTCACTAATTTGAAAGACTATCCATTATTTTTACTTATTAAAACTATCACTGTTATTTTATTGATGAGCTTATCAAGAACAATTTAGTTAAAATTGAAAATTTTTTAAGAATTCTTATGTTTTATTTTCAATCATTTATTACTTCTAATTTTTTAACAACTGTAATATTTTTCTATCATTGATTAATAATTATATTAAAAATAGTAAGACCTAAAAGAAGTTCATGATTCAATTATATACAGAGATACTGCCAGATAGAATATTAAGGAAAGGTTTTAAGATTTGATGAAATTGGAATGATTTGTCAGAGGTGAATATGAGGAAGGAGTCATGACCATTCCAAACCTTAGACAATATTTTGTTGTTTGGAAGAAATGCTCACATAAATTTGAATGAGAGAATGATTTCTTTTGATTAAAAGAAAAACCTTTGATTAAAGTCAGTTAAGTATTAAAAACAAAAATAAAATTATTTATTTTTGTAATTCATCCTTTGCCATTTGAGATTTTTATGCGTATACTATTATGTATACTAAGTAAATAATTCTATGCACTCAATTCAAAACTATGTCTGTAAATGAGTATTAAGTTTCATTATTAATGAAATTATAATATACAAAATATATTATCCATAAAATATTTTATGGCTAAAGCTAAGGATAAATTTAATGTTGATAATTGAAGATCATAAAAAGCTTTCAGTAATAATCTGCATTAGTACTTCTTTTTATTTCCTATGTAATCAGTTAACTGAAATTTGAATGTACCAACTATTATTTTGCTTATAGAATAAGCTATATGATATATAATGGGACAGTTTAGCATAGCCCTAAATGCTATATTTTTGTCGATTAGGTTTTTGTATTGACTCGTCAAACATGCTCCAAAATTTTTTTATACTATAATTATATTTTTGACCCTTTTTTTAAAAACTACTGTAATATATACTTTATTGAGATATCCAAGCCTCATTATTTTTCTCATTTCAAATTCATAGTATTTCAGAAAAAGTCGTATAAATTTCACGCTAATTTGTATCTATCCTTCTGGCTTGTAGTATTGTAACACATGCTTTTTGAGGTGGCCAAGCCATATCTCTCTTATTTTAAATGCATAACATCTCTAATTTCTTTCAAATTTTATATGCTAGCATTTGTGTATTACTTTAAGTTGAAATATATGTAATTATATAATATATCATCACGAGATATCAAACCTTTTATTATTAAATCTTATAATTATTAAAAGCTGAAAAATGAATTTAAAAATTGCATAATCATAGCATAAAGTTTTATTTCCAAACATTAAAACAGTCCAAGTTTCTACACAAGTAGCAGTTCTTGTGTTCTTATTGCTTTCTCTAATTGTTATCGCCTTTTTTTCTTAGTTCGCTGCTTTTTTTCGCTGCTGATGGCTTCCTCTGATTCATCATTGCTTAGGATCTAAAAGAGAAAAACATTGCTAAATATTAGTTAATAGTTTGGAATTTTAGCAAAAAATTGGAAAGTGGAAACACTTTAATACAGTTAATGTATATTCATTATTATTTAAGCATAATACAAATATTTAGTAAATAAGATGTATTAAGGTGGGGTTTTTTGCTATCTGATTTATTTTAAAACAAATCTTTATTCAAATAATCATCTCCTATACAAAGTTAAATTTTTAAAAATCACCAATTTAAAAAATATGCGTTTAAAAATATATTATAAAATAATTTACATAAATATATAGTAATTATATTGCTAAATTTAAAAGATAATTATTGCTTGTGCACTATCATTCAAATATCTTATTTTTTAAAAACTAAATTAAAGTTTCAATTTCTTTCAAAAAAATTATGATTTTTTTTTAAAAGTGTGTTTTGTTTTGCTTTGCAACTAAAAAGCAGCTTATCAATTACCACAATTTACTCTTAATTAACAACACTGACTTTTGTGCAGAAAAAGTTTTTTTTGCACAGTGATAAATATTAGCTTATTTTTCATATAATAAAACTGAAGAATAATATATAGTATTTGCAATCATTTTAATAAAGGGGGGGGGAATGCACTTTCAAATTTATATATTTTTGTTTTTTATCTATACTTATACTTTCATTTTTATGTTGCAAATTGATTTAGCATTTTCAGTTAGTACCCGATGGACAACAATGGGCATTAGAGTTTCAATATTATTTTCATCATATTTTAGATGGAAAAATTGTATATGCTGCTTTGTATTGATCAAGACCAAATAACTATATATTTGAAATACATTGAAGATGCACTGTACATGTGAGACAGATTCTCATTAAATTTGGTATGAAGGGTCAAACTTCTTGACTTTAGATAGTTGCAGGCTGGGTAGCTGATTCAGGAATGTCCATGTTTACAGATTCTGATTTAAAAATAGCCTTTGTATAGTTGCACAACATGGTGTTGAAATGACATGAGCGGGGTGGGGCAGATTTACATATTTTACATTTTTATATATTTCACATTAAGGTTATTCAGTAAATTTGATTAATTTTTAAATTTATTGAAATAGGCATTTTTTAAATTATAAAAAAGATATTTCTAATTACTGAAGTTGTATAAAATGATTTATAATTGTTAGTAAATACTATAAGATATGTCATTGAAATTTGCAATTTCAAGAAAAATTATTTCAAAAAATTACCTTGCTGGATACTTTTCTCTTTCGTTTATTAGAAGCATTTCCTTGATTTGGTGATTTATTGCTGAGGCTCAAAGCTTTTACCTTAAATCATAAAGGAAAAATTAATTTGCATCATAAAATTTATTTTATTTTAATAAAATAAAAATAATAAATTATAAGAGGAACTAAAACATACCATACATTTGTAGAAAATTTATATATTTTTGTTCTTAAAGTTTAATTGTTCAAAAATTTATTTTAATTTAATTTTTATTAATTAAAGTATAATTGTAAATTTTAATTGTTCTAAAATTATCCAAATTTTCCTTATAGTCAATTTTAAGTTATAGTCATTTTTAAATCATTTTACCCAGGATTTATATACTTCTTTTTAAGGTTATTCATACATATAAGTAAAGTTAATTTTTCTTGATATTTTCTTAAATATGTATATTTAAATTTGCACTCATTGGCAATTGTACTACTAAACTGTAAAATTTGCTTTTAAAAAATAAAACTGTATCAGTAAACTCAGTACATTATAATTTAATGCTTATTTTATTTATTTTTATTATATATATTTTTCATATATATAATTAGAATATTTTATTTAGATAAATAATTATTCATATATATATATATATATAACCTTTGAATTTTTTTAAACATTTCCATTATACTCGGTTCCACCCTAACTTGGTCATACAGTATATTCTACGCATGCTGAATCACAGTTGCTATTAGGGGAACTGGGCTACTTTTAAGTACAAAATTACTTGAAATGCAGATCACTGGCTAAACTTTATCTTGCAAATTTTATTAACTTTATTAATTAATTTTATAAACTTTATCTTGTGTAAATAAATATTAACTTTATTATCATTTCAAAACAGAGAATTAATTATTTCATTATTTGTTCAATATTATTGATCCATTATTTTGATAAATCATTCAAGTTATTTCCATTTCCTTTCATGGTTTTAGTGATGATAACGGTTGCGAACTAAATGAATTCAAATTGGCGGGGAAATACAAAAAAAGTTCACCAAATATTTGACCTTGAAGATCAGTTCTAGCCAAAGTACAATTTATTATGTTACTCTTTTGGTTTTATACGTTCACTTTATTTACAAAATACTTAACAGGTAAGAACTTTTAACTTGAGAATAATTTTAAATACATGCTGATAAAAAAAACTTATTTGTGTAGAGATATTTATTAATAAACTTCTGTAAAATTTTAGTCATTTTAAAGTAAAAATTCATGTGAACTCTTTCCCAGCATGCTGCTGTTCATATTGTCATTTTCTGTTGTTTACTATACTGCCAAGTTAGAATGAAATAGAGTATAGTTATAAAATTTAATGTTTCATCTAATTCTATGAATATCTAATTCATAAAAATTAGAAAACAAAACAATATATTTTAATTTAAAACATGTTTAGACCTCTTTTACAGGTGTTTGAACTATGTCAGTATTAGTTACAGATGATGAGATATCCAGCGAGTAAGATTGATGATGCTTTTGCCTTGAATAATTCTAAAAAAATACAAGAATTAAAAAAATTAGGAAAAAAATAATATTTATATGTATTTATAATTTTATAAATGTAAGTACATGTCAATAAAATAATTTTATGTAGTGTAATTTGCGTTAAATTCTACCTTTGACTTTTTCTCAAATACTGTGTCATTTTCTTCATGATTTGTAGGAAAATATTTCGGCAATCCATATTCTGTTATTTGAGTCTTTTGCACTTCATACTTTTCAGTACCAGGTCTATAAAAAGAGGGAGAGAGAAATAAGAAGAGTAGTAAATTCTTTTGGTACACTATTACATGTTTTAATTGACTTATTTCTTTAGATATGTAAAAGTTAAAAAGAGAGAGAGAGAGAGAGAAGAATCTTTGAATACATGTTTATAATTTGATTTGAATATGATATGAATACAATTTGAATTTGAGTGAATATGATGTCTTTATTCATACACAATCAGTGATGTTTCCAGGACAATTTGCTCCAATTGATCTGATTTTATCAGGGCAATTGTAACCTATCAGACATATTCATAGGTGTGGCAGCTCTAAATGACAACCTTTTCAAAACCACTTGTAATTTTTTTTCACCTTTTCATGATGTTTCATTTTCAAAAGTGAGAAGCACATTAATGTTTTCCACTATGTCATCCCCTAAGACTGATGCTGAGGACACCTTTACTTTCTTTTTGCAACAGTCACTATGTCAGTGTAGAGTGTAATATGAAATATATGCATTATAATTAAGTAAAATGTTAACTACCAAATCATTTAATTTTTATATGTATTTAGATTACAATATTCATCATCTAACTGTTAAGGAAATATATTCATTATTTTATCATGCCTGATTGTTTTGGCTGAATTATTAATTTGACTTGTAAAGCTTAAGTGATGATATGATTCTCCATTCTCCCATTAAATTCAATTTTGAGAATTATTATTTAGCATGTCATAAGAAATGTTAAAGATAGTTGTCAAGAAAAATAACTTTGTTATTCATTGTCATATCTTTATAAAACTGATGTTGGTGCAAATGGTTCTCTGGAACAGTTTTGATTAAGCAGATACAGTAATTAACTGAGCTAATTAATATAGTTGGATAATTTAATTTTCCAATTACTCTTTTTTTTTCGTCAATTGATTGCTTGTTATGAAATTAGCCACGAAAAATGGTGCACCCAATGTTAAATTAACTTTAAAAATTTTGATGATATTTGGAAATTATAATATTTGCAACATATAATAGTTTTTATGTTTCATATAAAGGATGGAATTTTAGTACAAAAAGGGATGAAATAAGTTTATAAATTAAAAAAAAATCATTTTTTAATTATAACTTAATCAAAAAAAGGAATTATAACATAGTAAAATTTTTACGTAATATCAAAGCTAGGCTATTAAAAGTCAAAATCCTAAAAATTACATGCACATCTATAATATTCCTAAATTATATATATAAAAGAATGTAAAATCACCACTGTCAATAGAAAATATCGTAATGCCTACTTGTTGATAAACTGTATATAACTTCAAAATATTTCTGTCGACCTTCTCTTCATAATACATGAGTTTTAACTACTATCACAAAACTACCATACCGCCCAGATCTGATACTTTTATATAAAATAGAATTTATTTCCTTATTAAAAATAAATATATTTTATCAGTTGATAGAGGAGAAGTAGATACTTTATAATATCTTTAGATAGTAGTTAGTATTTTATTTATAATACCTTTATTATAAATAAAAAATTCTTTTCATCATAATAAATTTCTCAGCTGATAAACAAACACTTCTACTTGGAAATAAATTTTCCTCCTTTAAATAAAAACTCATAAATTTATTATCTTTGAAATAATAATTTATCAGCTGGAAAGATGAAAATATAAAGATTGTCTGTGAATGTTTTTTCAGTCTTAAAAAAAATAATCTCTAATATAAAGATATCTTTCTATATTAAAGCACTTCTTAAGCTTTTAATTCAGGGACATTACTCTGCTGTTAGTTATGGTCCAGTGTATTTTTTAATTAATATTATATAAAGATATTTATAGAATATAAATAAAAATTTGCAAATATTGTATTACAACAGTATGATGATGGCAATTCATTAATTTTAATAATAGACATTGGGAACTTCTTAATCAGCCCTGTTCATTTTTGAAGTCTAAATTACTTGAGCTGATTCATGATGGTAGTTTTATATACTAAATTTACTTTATCTCTGAAAAAAGAAAATTATCAGAAACTTACATTTCTATTAAGAAGTCTTCATACACCAGATTTTGAATTAAAACAGTAGTGGTGGCTGTGCTGTAACCGAATAATTGTTGAAAATCTGAATTTGTCACAGTTTCTGAAGTTAAACATAAAGCAAGAGCTCTTCTCATAGCACAAAGCTCCTAAAATAATCCCAAAAACAATTGTTTTATTTTTCAAATATTTTTTATTCTAAATGATATTATAGCACAATTATATTTGCATGTTGCATTAAATTCAAACTGTGAAGAAGTGCAAAGTAGAACCTATATATACAATTATGAATTAGTATAACATTAACATTGGTGAAAAATGGTTATTTTTAAAAAAACTTTTAATGGTTAAGATTGATGAAGATGTCACTGCTCTTGATAATTTGGATTGTTTTTGTTTCTTTTTTATACTTACATTTATATTTCTTTGTGTAGTAATTGTTAAAAGCTAGCTAGTAGTTAATGTTAAATAATTATAGAGATATTTATTTAATTTCTTAAAAAGAAATATCTGCTATAAATAATGGCTTTTCTTAGAATACATTTAAAACTGTTAAATTTCAGGAATTAAAATATTATATGAATTATAATTTTAAAACAGATATGTTACAAAAATGCTATGGATACCTGTCGCTCTTTGCCCTGATATGTATATATAATATCAAGAGACATCATCCTGTCATCTGAGTTAAAAATGATGCAATCCACACAGTAAAAGATTTCTGGCATATCATTTGGTTTTAAAATACCATAGCAGACTTTATGTTGCATCAGTTCACAGCTTACACAGATTATTGTGTCGTAGCTTGTTGCCTGAAAAAAGGGACACAAGAATAAGTAAACATATTGCAATTATTTCAAAAGAAGTTTTATAAATAGCATGAACTATCTTATGTTTGTCAAAACTAATTCTAATCTTATTCATTATTTTATTTCTTGCTCATTTTTAGTTAAAAATAATTTTGCTTAAAGTTAGAAGTTCGTTTTTTACATATTTGAATATTAAATTCAATTCTTAAGAATTATGAATTTTCTTACCAATTTGGATTTGCATGGACATTTTAAAGCAGGATGCACTTTAGTATTTTTGATTATATTTCCTGTTAAAAAATGCAATAAGATATTGTTATGCATCTTTGATTATATATATATCAAAGCATATCTTATAATGAAATATCTTAATTTTTTTTTCAATACCAGGAACTATCTCAAAAATCTTTAAAAATATTCTTATTTTTGAAAGACTGATACTGAATATCTTACTTAATGGGGATTTATCTGTCAAACTTTCTGAATTAAATAATTCTTCCCTTGATACCTATGATTAAAAAAAAGAAACAATTATCTAGAAAAAAAATCGAAAATTAATGTATAAATTTCAATTTTATTATAGCTTCACATTTTATTGTATATCTCTTAACACATTCGCTGCCACCAAAATTTATATATCCATTCTCAGAAGCCGAATTTAAAAAAAGTGTTTTAATGATTAAAAACGTTCCTAATATTTTAATAGTAAAGCCAGAAAAATAGAAAAACCTTTTATTTTCGTGTTTAGTAAAAATAATGCTTCACTAACGTGCCACAAAAACCTCATCGTTCAACCTCCAAATCCGAACTAAAACTAAAGCAGTTTACTTATCATACTCGATTGTCGCCCCAGAGCGTCACCGGCATGGGAGGTAGCGCCATGCTGACGCGCCAGCGCGTCAGTGGCAGCGAATGTGTTAAATAGTTATACCGACTATCCTGCTACACTGCTTGTCAGAATTAAAGAATGATAATCAAAAGAGAAAAAAATAAAGCTTACTAATTCAAATTTTAAACTAGTTTCCTTAGGGTATAATTATTTATGTCAATTACCTGCAGCGCAACATAAAATTGTACTTTTGTGAGTTGATGTAAATATGAAATATACAAAATATGTTGCTGATGTGTTGTACAACACATGCATATTGAAATATGGGAATATGATTAAATTAAGTTTGTTTTTGAATTTTGTTAGTATTTATTAATTATTACTCAGAGGAATTAACATTTGAAAAGCATGTAAAACTGGAAAATAATTTGTGCATTTCAGGGAAACTAATTGTAAACAGAGATCTTTCAAGATTCAAATATTCTTCTAAATGCCATATGAAGGACTTAAATCTGTTTTTAGAGAATCAATTAGTAAGCCCAGGGTTGAGTAGTATCTAAGAGCAATTATCTCTAAGTTCGACAAGAAGAATCCATGATATGGCTGCAGCAGTACTTAAACTGTTTTAATTTGACAAAAAAAAAAAAAAATGCTTGCTTGCTTTTAAACCTATAGAAAGGTCTCATGAGATAGTACATTGCATAAATAAAATAGTCACTGATAAGTCCAGTAGTAGCATGAATTGTTGTGCTATTTTTTGTTAGTGAAAGATCCAGATTTCATGGAAACAGTTTCATGATTTAAGGTGATTTTATCAAAAATAACCATAGCAAGCTCCAGAAGCCTGATATGGGTCCTATAATCAGATAAAAATATTTGAATTATGGGTGTTGAAATCTGATATAAAATTATTCCAAGGTTCATTTACCTAAACTTTTGACTAAATAATGCTGACTTATATTGAGCATTCACAATGCAAATATATGGAAACAGTTATTATCTTTGGAATGGATTGGTTAGCTTACATATTAAGTTTTAATTCAATTCAGAATGTTTTGGAATCTTAGACCGATGTTTTGAAGATGTGTTATATGTTCTGTGGTTCATGAAAGCATATCTTAATTCTAATCTAGTTAATCAGTACACTTTTATAGAAATGAAGTGGAAAAAAAAGAAACTCCATAAAGCTGTGTTTAAAGTTTTATGATATCAAAACAAGAAGTTAATATTTCTATCAGAGATGGCCATACTCCATAAAGATTTGTTGCAAAAGGGGTGGAATCACTAATATTTACAAATTTTTAAATTTTCAAGAATGAATTAATTAATTGACACACATGATAAAATCCCTTAATTAATTTTTTTGTACAAAATTATTTTTAATTATTGCTCAACACATGAAAGTGAAGCTTTATTTCTGTCTCCTTTAATTTTGCGAAGCAGTTATAAAAATTTCTTAATCTTCTTAGATGTAATTTTGTATGTATTGATACTGTCAGAAATAAAATTTCTGAATTTTTTTCATTTTTTGTAAGTAAAGGTTTATATTCAAACGCAAAGTTATTTTTTATGTATTTTAGAGCATCAACTTATATATATATATATATATATATATATATAAATGCAAGTATTTTTATAAATACATCATCTTGAGTAGCTTCATCTGTATTTGACGTCTGAGAGTCTGGAAGTAGTGACAAGGGATCTTCAGTGTTATTTTGTGATGATGGCTGTTTGTTCACAGTTGTTTTCAAAAGAAATTTGAAACTAAAAAATATAAATTAAAAAAAAAAGTTTGATTATTATTATTTTTAAAAGGTTAACTTGAAGCAATAATTTTTGGAGTTCATTAATTAAGTAACATTTGAAAACTATGCTCTTATTTATAAAAGTTGTTATCAATCATTATTATTTTTTAATTTTTGCACCTAAGAAGAATTGTTTAAAGTATATTCACTTTATTCTGATAAATTAAGTTTGAGCAAAAGATTTATATTAATATTTGCTTTTATTAGAATTTTTTTAAAAGTGCTTAAAATATGAACTTACCCATGTACTTTGGTATTTACTTTTCCTAATGCAATATTCATTGTTTTTGTTGGAAAACTAAATTTTGCATGTGTTGATGGTTCAAAACCTGGTGGTTCATAATCATCAGGTGTCACTAAAATGAAACAGTTGATTATATAATGTTTTTATGTACTATAATGTTTCAAAATTTTAAAAAGAATTAGCTATATCTTTGCATTGATTATCATCTTTTCTAGTATAATGAATAATTACCATCAAATATTAGTGTATAAAAATTCTTTTGAAAAATTTAGTTTGTGTTGAATATGTTTTAGATTTCCTGGTTAAAAATCCTGTGATTGATAAGGATTCATATTCTGCTTTTGTTATGAGTTGACAACAATGATGACAATTTTTTTTTAATGCAAATATAAAAATTCTAATGCTTGTCTTCCACTGACAGTAATAGAAGCAAAGATTTAATTGAGTTGTTCAGCATTCATGCTTGTGTAAAGATTATTAGCATCACATAATTTGAGATACACTATGTTTCAAGTCAGAATTCAGATATAATTTGAAAGTTTATATCATACAGGGTTGTGCTAAGTTTTATTAATGATGTTATGCAAATGGTTAACGTTTGAAATAAAATTTTGCTGACATTAAAATAATGTGAAAAAATTATAAAAATTACATTTTAATTTTTTTAAATGTGTAAACATTTTATACTCTAAAAAACTTACACATAAACATATTTAGCAAAGAATTATACATGCATTTCTATTATATATATATATATATATATATATATATATATATATA
>JAOUZG010022949.1:1651664-1720710 GCA_026289955.1 Argiope argentata
ATATATATATATATAACCTTGCATTTGTTGCAAAATAATTTACAAAACATATCAAATACTGCTTAACACCTTGCCTTACAATTAGAAACAAATTAATTACATAGATAATATTTTAAATATTTCCATAATATATAGTAAAGAGAGAGGTATTAGATAGAAATGTAGATAAGTAAATAATACTGTATTTTAATTATTTTTAACATTAAAATTTATTACCACATTAAATCTATTTTTATCACTTGAACAAAGTAAAAGCATATACATATATAAAATTTAACTTCTAATGTTTCAATAACTTTTTTTAAAAATGTTTCGTTTGTATATTGTATATATAAGTATAATTTTTGTAAAATATCTCTTTTGATAAAAATAGATGCAAGATTTGCCAATATCTTTGCAATCATGGTAGATTTCAGATAATTTTTATTATTTACAGTTTTTAAAGGATCTTTTCGTTTTTTTGTAGTTACTGAGACTAGAATTGTTAATAAAATGTACAAAGCAATATAAATAATACGAAAGATGCAAGCCAAATTGTTGACAATTTTATACAAGTATTTATCAAAATAAAAGAAACACCCAAAACAAATTTAAGAATCTTTATAGATAAAGTTTCTTTAATGCATGATAGTTGGAAGGAGAATATGGTTGAGTAGGTGTGCAGAGTACTCATGCTTACAGATTTACTAGACTACATGTTATAATTGTAGATGATGAATTCATTAAAAAAAAAAGCTGTCTAACAAATTCCATTACTCACCATCATCATAATATAATAGTTTCAAAGAAAGATAAGCATTTTTAGGTAATTCTCCAAGAATATTATTTATAGCAGAAATATTTTTTAACATCACTAAGGAAGCTTCAACTGTTGGGTCAGTTAACTTTGGAGAGAAACTTGTTTTGTTTTGGCTAAAATAAAAAATAAAAACAAGCACTATTATAAAAATAAATATTGCTTTAAAAAATATTGTTTTAAAATACTGGTACAAATAAAATATTTAATTTTGCTATCAACTTTTTGAGAAGGATTTTAATAAATAATGCTTGCGGGAAATAGCACTTTCATTATAATTTTCAAAATCAAAATTTTTATTTATTTTTAAAAACTTAAACAGTGGATAAAAAAGGAAACATAAAACGATTCATTTTAAAAATTTATCTTTTTTTTATACTTAAAGAATGATTTTTTCAAAAAACAAACAAACTTATTTTTTCTTTTATATTTTGATAAAGGTTTTTTAATTCTTTCTGTTAAATAAATTTTAAATCCTTTGTTTTAATTGGAAACATTCCTAGTCAATTTAAAATATCTGAAAATGCATGTACTGATTATTTTGATCCTTTGAATCTATTATTTGTTTATGTAACGAGAATAAATGAAACAAAACTATTAGCTTAATGTAAATCAGATTTTATATTCTTTTTTTTTCAGCCTAAATTTTATTTTTATTTATAATAACATTAGAAGGGATTGGAGAAACTTGATAGTTAAAAAAATGTTTTTCTTATAAGGTTAAAGCCAAAGTGTACTGCAATTATTTTTTATACCATTTATTCAAAAAAAATTATTCTACTAATGACTGAAATCAGAAACACTTACTACGTTACTGAACATTCATCGTCTTTATATGAAAATACCAAGTTATATGCTTCAATAACTTCCTGTAATTTGAATATAATTGATGGTTATGATTTGTTACTACTGCTATAAAGATGTATTTATTTAGAAAAGTTATACTACTTACGTTACGATTTTCTTTGTTTAGACAAATCTGAAATAAACAAAATCAAGAATTATGCTGCATTTCTTGAAAATAAATAAATTTAATTTTCTGAAAACTCCTTTTAGCTAATACCCCAAATATTTATAAAACTTAAAATAGTAATGCTAAGTAACAAAAAGAGAGTTTAAAAAATTCATGTATGAAAAAATTCTCAATATTAACCAAATGACTATATTTAATTATAATGCCTCTTATTTTCTGCTTTCATTTTTTCTTACGTTTGGGAGTTTACCTTTAATTCTTAAAATATTTCAGTCCTCCTTGAAGCTTTGATAGATAAATTTGCAAATATTTTTAAACTGAAAGTTGTTAAAATTTTTAAAAAAATTAAAACATTATAGAAAGGTCTTGAAATTTATTGTTTTTCTAAAGTGATTTAGATGCCAAATATTTTTTGAAATCTCTGGCTAAAAAAAGTTTCTCTTGGAATTTTTATCGAGATAAAAACTAATACTATATCAATATTAAAGTAGGAGCTGAATCACCTTGAATTATGGATACTATGCTAATAGTATAATGAAGTATGTTACATGAAATTTAGAATAACAGTACATAAAAATTATAAACTTCCTTCGATTTTTTTTATTTTCATAAAGTATAAATATTAAAAAAAAAGAATGAAAATTCAATAATGGCATTTAACTGCCCTTCTTACTCTCTCTCTCTAAAAAAATTATTTTATTTTGTAAAAAATGTTAAATTATTAAAAAGGAGGTACAAATTCTTCTTACCCCAATACTCAGTTGTTGCAGCTGAAAATAAAAGAAACAATCTGTTTAATTTAAAATAGAATTTTATCTTATAAGAAATCATTAAAAAATAGATTCTTATTAAACTATAGCAATTAAAAATAGAGAAGCATTTTAATTAGAATATTAAAGGACCACTGATATCCATTAACGAATTTGAAACAGCAATTTAAAATAAATACCCAGAAAACATTTTATCATATAAAAAGTATATCATTGATATATTTATAATACAGGGTGTCCAAAAAGTTCCCGTACTCCACATTTAAAAAATCATTGTCCATAATTTTTTTTTCAAGTATATTAAATTTTGCCATACGAGTAATGAAACCATGGACATGCTCGAAGCTTTTTCCGGCGATCGACTTATCTCAAAAAATCTTTGGCCACCTTGATCCCCTGATCTGACCATTCCGGACTTTTTTCTGTGGGGATATTTAAAGGACAAAATTTATGAAGGTGATCCTCAAACAATAGATGATTTGAAAATAGCAGTTACCCAAAGGATACAAGAAATCACTTCTAGCATGTTAAAACGCGTTTCGAAAAACAGGCGCAAACGAGTTCAGCTTTGTCTCCAAGAAAGGGGTGGACACTTTGAACATTTATTATAAATGTAAGTTCATTATTTTTTTTTCTTTAGTTATGTTAAAAGTGCTTTTTATCATTGGCACAAAAATAATTCTTTTTAAACCTGTTGTTTTTGTAAAATAAATTCACAAATCATCAGTACGGGAACTTTTTGGACACCCGGGTATAATAATCTTATTTTAATATACAATTTTTCCGGTGAAAATAAAGGACAAAAAAGAGAAAGATTCTGCGTAATCACATCCGAAAATATAACAGCACAAAAGTGATATTTACATTATCTTAAAATTCGATATATATATATATATATATATATATATATATATATATATAACACAAGAATTTTTGAAGTATAAATTGATAGGATACAGGAAAGATAATACAAAGGGAGAAGGGAATTAAAAATTCTGGAAGAAAATCGAAGTTGTTAATAGAACCAGTATAAAGGCGTCAGATGTATTTTCGTTTTTGTTTTACAATCCT
Source organism: Argiope argentata (assembly GCA_026289955.1). Classification (NCBI taxonomy): domain Eukaryota; kingdom Metazoa; phylum Arthropoda; class Arachnida; order Araneae; family Araneidae; genus Argiope; species Argiope argentata. The sequence goes on from JAOUZG010022949.1 coordinate 1,655,275, forward strand.
AATACTATTCTTAACGCGAATCATTATTAGCAATATAGATTTCTAGAAAACAAGTAATACATGTACTTAAATTTGGGAATATTCTGTAAAAGGTTTAAATCTATATTGTAAAGGTTTAAATTCTGCATTTTTTCGTGATAACTTTCAGAGATATTACAATACAAAAATTGGTCTTATACCTTTAAAAAAATGCAGTAATAATAATTTTTTAAAACAAATTGCTGTTTTGAATCAGTTTTGAAAATATATTTCAATCCTTGTTTCAAGCAAAACATTTTACAAGCAATAAAATTAAATTTAAACCTGTATGAGTACATTATGCCTGCATTAACAAAAATATTTCATTTATCTAAGTCTTTTCCATTATGCTGACAAAAGCTCAAATTAAAAGATAAAATTAATTCACACTGCAAACTAAGCAGATGAGAAATGTAATTAACAAGTGTGTGAATGAAATAAAATAAATATGAAACATAATATTTCTGGGAAAAAAATGCAAAAGATTTCTGTGGCTCTTAGTATATCTGCATTAATTTATTAAGTAACTATTTAAGGTAGTCAAGCTTTAATATACACAATATCTCAAAATATTGTGGATATTTCATTTATTGTGGATTAGGTATTAATCGAGATTTAATTCCTAATTTCTGAACCGTGAGTACACACATCGAATAAGAAAATATATTTAAATAAAGGAAATAATTATGATTTATGTAGTTTAAGTCAATAAATATTCTGATGAATAATGAATTTTTTTTATAGATGTTAGGTTACATGAATCATATTTAGTGAATTATTATTATCATTTGACATTTTAAATAAAATTGAAGGTCTAATCCGTTGTGAATAAAACAGTTTAAAACGAAATTTGAACTAAATTACGAATTAAAACGAAGTGTAATTCATAACTTCGTCGAATTTGACTAGAAATTTTAGTCCTAAATTAATGACTATCAAAATTTCACAACTCGGTGAGATTTAATCGCAAGAAAATGAAACAAAAAAATGAAAGTCGGAGCATCAAGATTATTTAACTGAACGTTATGCCTTAGCATCAAAGAACATTAAAAAATGCAAACTTTAAAAAATATTTTGATGTTAAATGGTTAAGGATTTTTTTCTCTGTTTAAAAACTTCTAAAACATAATAATAATAAAAGACATCTGATGCATTTTTATGAAGATTAATTACTTATTCCTTAAGGCGATTGACAGAATTTAACGTTACCGCAATCTTTTAGTTCTTGCGCATTCTTTCATTTTCATCTTTTTTAAAATTATTTATTAGAATAATAAGAAAAAAAAATTCTACTGAAATTTCGAGCCTATTAAAATATTTCGTTACGGAAAATAGACCGAGTAAATAATTTAATTATTGAATCTTTATATTTTAAAAAATTAATTTCAAATTTCCTATAAAATTCGCTTCAAATCTTTTTGAAATTTCATCGTTTTAAGAACTTACATATTTTTTTTCCACAGCATCGTAACAGCCCCTGATTAGATTGATGAATTTTGTAACAGATTTCATTCCTGAGTCTTCGGTTAAAAGTTTAAGTCTTAAACCTATAAAGTTGTAAAAACATTTGTTTATTTATTACAAATATTTCATCAAAAAACTAAAATAAATTAATTACAAATTATTAGTCTACTTTTATTATATGCATTCAGCTTTAAATTTTTTAGAAGTATTTTAAGATAATCTCTTTTTATTATACATTTTATATTTAAATCTTACCATATAAATTTCTTTCACCATATGCTTTCTCTGGAAAAATTCCTCTTATGTACGTCACAGCTGATAATGAAACAGCTATAAGTTTTTTAATAAATAAGCAAGAACCTTCTAATGTAATGAAATCAGGAAATATAGTTTTCCACTGAAAAAAATGTTTAAAGAAATCAACCGATATTCTTGAAAAAAAAAAGTTATTTTATTTCTTAAGAATTTTGAGAACTTTCTAATTTCTAATAAATACATTTATAAAAAATAATTTAGCTTGAATTAGAATCAGATTAATTTTAATAATAGATAAATATTCTATTACACATTTATATTTTAGTATTTAAGAAAGTACAAATTACGAATAATGATCCAAGTTTAATAAAATTTCTAAATAAAGGAGAAATTTAAAATGATCACATCAATACAACGTTTTGCTTTATTGTATATAAAATAAAGAGTAAGAACAGTTTTCTTCAAAATGTCTGAGTTCGAAAGTCATTTTTTTTGGTGGGGTGGGAGGATTATATCTATTTGTCTGTCATAACTTCAAAAATTGCAATTTGGTTTCACCAAATTTGTAGATTCGGATTTAGATTACTGAACGTTTTTCGAAATGTATTCTAGGGAAATCTGTTGTCTCTTCTAGTTACATTAGGAAGAAAATGCCTGCGGACAAACGCACAGTAAATATTCTAGAGAGAATAAAAGTACATTATAGTGACAATATTAATTTAATTTTTATTTAAAGTTTCTCTTGAACAACTCATTAAACATAAATAATAATTTCAAAAATACAGCACATATTCAGGGCCTGACTAAGGCAGGGTCATGCGGGGCAGTTGCCAAGGACCCCAACTTATGTGGGGACCCCCAAATTGAATAACATTTTATTTTGTTTCCTTTTTTAATGAATATTCTTCATTGCTTAAGTAGTGAAGCAAAGGGAGCCCCAAAGAAGTTTTTGTCATGGGCCCCAACTAGGCTAAGTCGGGCCCTGCACATATTGTTTTAAGGTAATTAATCATAATAACTTAAAATTGCTCCAAAAGTTACAAGAAAATTTTTATTTTATTACAAATTATTTTTGTTAAATATTCATTTTAACTCTGGTGGCGATACAACAAATAATTTTTTTTTTAAAATGCCGTTTTGCTAATATGATACTTGCAAGCAAGCATTTAATTTTGTTAAGTTAATTTCAAATTGCATTTTGAAGATTTCTGAAAGGTGGTACATATCGAGTTCGACTTAAAATATATTCTAAAGAAAAAAAGATTACACCGAAAGGAAAAAAAATCGGGAGGAAGAATGATGGGGAAATTCTTCGAGCATTTAGCAAGATAGTTGGAAGAACTCATTCTTCTATTCAAAAAGTGATTAACAGTCACAAGTCACTCTCAAAGTCACATAGTTGCCGCCCATCTAAGCCGACTTTACGAGAAAAGAGATACATCCTGGAATCCGTATGTTAATTACAAACTGCTGTATTTCAATTAGTAATTGTTATTAGGGAAAGATGTTAAAAAAAATCCCTTCAAGAAAACAGTATTAGAAAAATACTGAAAAAGGCTGACTACCAGAGGCAATGGAGCTCGTAGAAAGCCACACGTTTCAGCTGTTAATAAGGGGAGGAGACGTTTAAATTCTGCCAATGAGTATGTAAATAAGCCTTCTCGGTTTTGGGGGAAAGTAATATCCTCTGATGAAAGGAAGTTTTGTATTTTTGGCATCAAAAAGCGTAAACTGGTGTGGAAGAAACAAAGTACTGGTTTTGAGAAGCAAAAACTTGTACCTATAGTTCAACAAAGTGGAGATGGCGTAATGATTTGGAGGTGCATGGCAGCAAGTGAAGTAGATCGATTACCTTTTATAAACTCCAAATTAGAACATATGAGATGTGTGAATATGTAAAAAGAAAGTTTGAAGCCCACCGCAAAAGATTTGAATCTTGGCGATGACTTTTGGTTTCAACAAGACAATGATCTAAAACACACTGCCCTCAATATAAAGCTCTGGTTGTTGTACAGTGTAAAAAAAAATCAGTTGCATTTTCCTCCTCAATTTCCAGACTTAAACCCCATTAAATATTCTTTATTTTATCTGCAAGAATTTTTTTCATTTAATATTTTATGATATAAAGAGTCCATTGAGATTATTCATCTTTAAATCCAGAATAGTCAATTATATAAAAATATATGTAACGTTAAATGATGATTCACATTGATAGTATGCAACGTATTATTTAACCTTGTTAATCCTTTATTTACCGAATAATGTTGCCATCAATTTTTTAACTTCATTTTTGCACCAGTAGTTAAATTTTCTTGCAGAATAATCCGAGAAAACCCAAGAGAAAATTTTTAATTCACAGAAATATATTAACTAATTTAATTATTTAAATATGTTTACTTTCTACTTTTGTCTTATATTGTTATTTTGCTATCTGGATTCCATTCTCCGTGTTCTTTTGAATATCATCGGAAAAAACGTCATATTACGAAGATATAATCCAGAGTTAAATGATACTTTTAAGTACCGTCAGTAAATAAAGGGTTAAATAGTTCTGAAAATAATCAAGTTCTATCTAAAAATAATTTCAAAGTTTTTCTAGAACAACAGAACAGAATTTAATTACAACAAACAGAAATTAATTTAACAAACATAGATATTCCATGTAATGACGTTGTATTTAAAATATTTTTTGGAATTTTCGATGCTGTTGCTTTATCTCTCTGATGCAGTGATTATGTGCATTACATCATTCATTAGCAAGTACTTCAAAAAACTTTATCCATTGGAAATTAGTACTATTCTTAACTATAAGTACATAATAAATTTAATAAGACGAAACAATTATAAAAGAAGAATAACAAAAGTGCAGAACAAAAACAAAAAAGAGCGTTTTATTACTTACTTAATAATAATCATATAAATATCAAGTAATTACAAAAAAGGCACATTTATTAAATATTACAAGTAAAACTCATATTAATATTCAAATCCTATAGAAGGAATTATTTTTCTATCAATATTATCAGGGGAGGAAAAAACGACAAATATGACAAACTTTTAAGTCTTTGAAGTTCTGAAGTTTAGTTCGGATAAACAAAATAGTTGTACAATTTTTTAAAATTCCTTTTAAAATAGTAAGAACCAAATTTTATTGAATAAAAATCCATCACCTCATTGAAAAAATAAAATAGACAAATAATTTTACAGTAAAAAAATACCTAACAGACTGTAATTGAAAACAACATAAATTTATTAAATTTCAATTATTTTATTCGTACATATGAAATTCATTTTAATAGCATACATAAAAGAATAAAGTAATATAGTTTTAAGACATATTATATTATATATACCTTAAAGCTACCTTAAAAATGAATTTAAAATTTTACCCTATATTTTTAGTATTTAAAGATATATATATGCATATATAAATGACTACTTACTTCTTGCATTGGTGTCATCATCATTTGAGCCGTCATGTTTGGAATTAATTCTATGAAACAGGTAAATAAAATGAACCTAGTGATAATTAGAACACGATACAAAAACTCTGTTACCAACACAGTTTTGCGTAAACAAAAATTTTCTACATAGTAAAAATTTGAGAATATTTTAAAAAATCGAATAAAAAATTTTTTAATTTTTTTTTTGAAACTTATAAAATTATAATGTTGTGAAAGTTGATCAGAGTTTTCAATTTTATTTAAATCTGTGCTCAAAAACAATTATATATTATCACGAAAATATAAAATTAATTCTTACTTTGAAACTTCCAGCAAACACACAGAGTTCTATTCAAATGGATGAAAGAATAGTAGCTGGATCAAATTCGATACAATAAACAAAAATGGGGAAAAAAATCGTCTGCTCTTGAATAAAAGATTCAATATAGAATTTAAAATTAATTCTTCTCCATCATATTAAAGAAAATGACACATAAATTCGATATTATTTAAAATTGGTAAAAAAAAATAGAGAGAAAAATTTTATTGTCTTAAAATCTCGTAGTAATATGTAAAATTCTAAATTTAATAATCTTTTTTTTTTTGGCTATATAAAGTCTATTTTCTGCTTTCTGACTTCAAAATTATTATTAGAAAACGATTCTGATTCTCACCATATCATATTTGTTTTCTTTTGGTTAATTATATTTATAGATATTATAATTCCGACGAAATCAATTAGATCTGAAAAATGTGTTATTTTTATCATGCTCAGAATATCTATTTAGATATCTAAATAAATGTTAATTATTTAGATATCTAAATAAAAAGTGATTAACATTATCTAAATAAATGTTAATCACTTTTCTTTTTTATTTGAATTTAGATTCAATTTGGTGTAATAAAGTTTAATTAAAGACCGAATATTTTTTTTTATTTGTACAAAATAACATTAATTTGATGGATGTCATTGCTTTAATTGATTTTTTTCTTCATGTTTAAATGCTTTTTATTCTCGGGATATGAAAGCCCATCCGCGCTTTTGCGCATGCATAAATAGGCGTTTATTTTGTTTTAAAAAAGCGGTGTGAGGACAAATAAAAGCAGATGCGTCTATTTTGCAATAGATGGAAAGATTATTTGCGGAATTAGGAACCATAAAAATCACTAATTTTTTTTGCATACTATCGTTTAGCGAGATGCAACCCCCGAAAAGCACGTTATGAAATGCCTTATCTGGCTCTGCTTGTGCAAACATGCTGGCTTAGCCGTCTCTCTCTCTATATATATATATATGTATATTGATATCGAAAATATATGGTACATTTTGCTATGCCTTGCATTTTGGTGGCTTTTTGTGTCTCTAGAGTCTTCAGAAACTCATAAAAACATTGAAAGTATTTCTTCAAAGATATTTTTTGTTACCAAATTTAAATTATTTTTTATTAATTATTTGTTATTTAATTTATAATTTTTTTATAATTTATCTAAAATATACATCATTTTTTATTAATCAACGTCTACATATCAAAACTTTCCAACCCTTTTTGTAAAAAAATAAAATAAAAACAACTGTACGAATGATTATAAAGAAAACAAGTTGCTGTTTGATTTTTTAAAACAATATTCTAAATTAATAAGCACGCCTAATATTGATTTTTACTTAAGGAATTCTTAAAAAGAAGTCTGTGGTGTAGAAACTTTCAGAGAGGAAAAGACTGCTCAGATGTTGTCCTCGTCATCTGACCGGTTTCAAAATTAAAAGATCCGTTCGAAAATATCTCACTCCGTTCATATGTAATAAATTGTAAGAGGTATTTTTTCTAATTTAAATTTTATTTCATAATTAAGACAGAGAAATGCGAATACACGGGTGTTTTAACAACTATAGTGTTTTATAATCAAACTTTCTTTAACGATCCGTTATTGACAGTTAGATACAAATAATACAGCGCCTTCTACCACATGGTACTTACGTATTAATCCGTCGATATTTATCGCCACATTTGAAGGATTTGCCAAAGAGTTGCTAATCAGCCAATAATGGCAAAACAACCATCATTATTTTAAAATTTTGCAAATCTTAATAGTCCTCCACAATTTTGTTGATTTCGCAGATCGTTAAGCGCTTTTTCTGTTCTGATTTTTTGACTCGCTGATGCAGTGACATATTTCCAAAATTATGGAATTATTCCATCTAAAAGTACGTGTTTGAATGGGCATGAGTTGAGCTTATACGTGAAAACGGACAAACAATGTCCGCGTAATGTATCAAAGAGTTCTGGCTTCCTAAGTAAGTTGGCTCGAGGTGGTTGGTGACCGTTGACACATCGGCGTTCTAATAAGTAAATACCCCACATTTATTCTACCATATAACAAATTTCATCCGTTTAATTCAAAATGTTTTGGATTTACCATGACCAGAGGCATAATTTCAAGTTTTTTTTTGGGGGGGGGGGGGGGGCGATTCGTTAAAATTTTGTGTTGGTGTTGTTGTTGTTTTTTTAAACTACAAATATTTTCTTTTAAAATGCGACAAAATGACAAAAGAGAATCTGTGTGTTTATGTACTATAGAACACATCCGTTTATCTAGAGGCACACAATTCGCCATAATTATACATTGGAGACGGGAATTAGGTGTTTCGAAGCGATTTTGGTCCGAAATTTTTATAAGAATTCTATTAGCTAATTAGAAATTAAGCGAGATTTAGGTATTTTTAGGCGATTATACCAAAAATATTATTGCACAAAACAGATGTCAACACCATTTTAAGATATAGTATTTTCAATGGCGCCATTTTAAATGATCGTTGTTGTTGTTTCTAATGGCGCTTACCATCGATAAGCTCGCTGATGGTAGTCAGTGATTTCAAGCCGAGTGAACGTCTTTTGTTTAAAGTAGCGCCAACTAGGATCAAGAGTACGACTTAGCTACTCACTCATCACATTCGCTTGTACAGCCCGTTTTTATAAGAAGGCACATTCACACACCTTACAGATAGCACACAGAAGAACATCCATGTCCAAACCGGGACGCCTAGAACACGGGGATGACGCTCTACACCTATGCCAGGACGCCAAAATATTTTACAACATTTTCAGAATTTTACACACACACACACACATTGCATAATTTTCGGCAATAGATGCTATTTTTCGTCCGGTTTTTATTGTCTCATTAAATAATTAATTGTTTAACTTTAGACCCCTTGCTGAATGCTAAAAATAAAGGATTCTGTTGATTATTTAGAAATCAGAAAGTAAAATAACATTTCTTCTTACAAAAGATGTGAAATTTAAAATTCCTTATTTAAAAACTTAAGTTTTTATCGGAACTGAGATATTGTTACAATTCGATTGAATATAATTAAGGCGGCAAAAGCGGGAAGTTTATTTAAAGAAATGATTTACAAATATTTACAGTTCATAACATGAAAGCGATCTAGTGTCCAATCGATTACAATAACCACACATTAGCTCAACCGAAAAGACCACAGCAAAATTATGGCCTTAAGTGGCATTTCAATTCATATTCTCGTATAAGTGCAGCAGTTTCGACACAGTCAGAAACATCGAATAATCGCTTTCCGTTCTCAACTCAATTAAAGCATAACAACAATGATTTTTTGTTTTGAGATTGCAGCTAGGTTTTTATACACTCCTGAATTTTATAGATAATACAAGAAATTTCGCGCTACATAGACGTCAAAAACTTTGCTAAGTCAAAATCTAAATTCGAAACAATATCATAGGGTTCGATTACATTAAAAAAAATTTATGCACACAACAAAATGAAACATATAAAGCTATAAATAGCAAGTGAGATATATCATGGCTTTCATAGTGTTACATTTTGTAAATTGCGTGATTTTTCAGCCATCCAATAATATGACAAAAAGGGAAGAAAATATAGTTGAAAAAAAAATGTAGGGCTAGATTTCAATGTATGGTATTGAATCAAACAAATCTTTCTAAAGTGATAACTAGCCAAATGTGGTAACCCATTTAATTTTGTTCCACTCCTACAAATCGGGTACCAAAATAGGTTTTTTTTAAAAAATTATTTTTTTAATCATGTGAGAACATGTTGTTTTGGTTAGAAGGTTTTGATGTCTGTGAAATTTAGGGGCAAAAAAAAATTTTTTTTTACTTCTTTTTACAAGTATTGCATTATTATTATGTATGCTTCGTTGACTGATTATGCGATTTTAAAAGGTTGACATACTCTTATAAATATTGCTTTATTATTACGTATGTTTCTTTGACAGTAAGTGCGTTTTTAAACGGCTGATGAAGAACTATCACATCATAGCTGTTATTTCATCTCAAAATCGGCCGAGCTCCAAAACTTTGTTTGCTAGCTAGAAAAATTGAAAAGCAAAGTTTAAAAAATCTATCACTATATACATACACTTATGTATAGAGAGAGGGATAGAGTCTGATAAAGAAGCCTCATGATTGTTTCAAACCAATTTAAATAGGTTAATGACTTAAATTAATTAAGATAAATATTCAAAAATAATAATTTCTTCACATAATAACTTAAAATGTACAATAATTTTTTTGTATTGTTTAAAAATCGGTATTGCATATTTTAGTTTTACTAAATATAAAACATTGCCGATTTTGCATAAAATAATCCTTTGAATACAATAACTTAAATGAAAGTACTGACATATTTATTTCATAATGTCTGACCACCATCAAAATTACATAAAAAAATAAATGATTATGATAATTTAATAAATATTTAAAATAGTAAGATACTAAAATGAAGAAACACATATTGCAACAGAATAATATGTTATTAATTAAAGTAATGTTTGTTCAAATTGTCTCCCAATGCCAGTAATTTCAGCATAAAAAGTGAATGACACTGCATAATATTAAATTAAAATATAAATGAATTTAAAACAATACATCAATACAAATGACAATTTTATTAACCGATAAAATAATTATTTACAAAAAATAATATAATATTTACAAATAAGTTAAAATCAAATTAACATTCTATGCACAAAACTAAATTCCAGTTTCTGTCTACATTTAAACCTTTTTCTTTAACATTTTTAGCTAACTAATAAGTGTTTCTCAATTTATGAAGCCATAGATGAAATGCTAATAAATTATTTCTTCTTTGATTTTTCGGGTGGAACACATCAAAATCTGTTTCTTCCAATGTTTTCAGATAAGTTTCCGTAGCAACCTAAGAGGAATAATTAAGAAAATTGACCCCCTTAACACAGAATCAAAATATTTTTTTTCTAAATAAATATGTAAAAAATTAATTTCAATAATTCTTGAAAATAAAATTACTTTTAAGTTTCTGAGAAATTAAAATGAGTAAAATAGGCTATTTTTTTTACAGTTGTCACATGATATAAGCTTTTAATTAAAATTTTAAATAAAACTACATATTTTTGAATCAAAATAAATAGAATCTATAGTAAATCCTATCCATTCAAATCGTATTTGAAAGAATTCAACATACAGGAAGACATAACAAATATTCTTGCTGTTGTTAACAACAACAATATTATATATATATATATATATATATATATATATATATATATATATATATAGCATAAAAACACCATTATTTTTTTAAGAATGAAAGATAACTCTTATTCATATGATGCCACAGTCCAGTAACATCCAAAACTGGGAATAACATTGCTCAACTAATTATAAATTCTAAAACACAGTGAATGAATAATACAAGCAATAAAAAAGTGATGTGTCGTGAGTTTTAAAATTAAATTACTGTAATTCCTTTAAAGTACCAAATTTGAGTGTGACTTGATTCTATAATGCCACTGAATGCATTAAAATATGAAATTTCTCTTAAAGATCTATGATAAATAAAGAATTAAAGGAAATGCGTCCTATCAATTTAAAATCATTAAAATGATTAAATTTTGATCAAACAATTACAAAAGCATTGTATAATGAAAGCATTTTATAAAAATTAGTTCATAAAAAATGAGAAAAATAATAAATTAAAAGTTGTAAAGTTAAAAAAAATGAACTTACTGCTGGTAAGAAAATTCGTTTCACTTGCTTCGGTAAATCTGCGTTTAATTTTCTTGCCTATGAAACAAAATTGACTATTTTTAAATTTTTGAACAAAAAAAAAAAAGGTTCATGAATTGTAAAAGTTAATTAAAACAGCTTCAAAATAAATTATTAAATGATATGAAATTATTAAATGCAAAATAAACTATATGCAATTTAACTGGTCAAAAATGAAACTGTCTTGAAAAATCATATATGTAATATTGGCTTAATATATCTATATACAATACATACTTTAGGCATTACATTGCTCTGGACAAAAGATAAATTGCTACTTCTTAAACGTATATTTTGAAAAAATATATATACTTTTACTTTTACACTAGTTAATACATTTTTTTTCTCATTTTACATTAGTTACCTTAGTAATAGAGCATTCAAAAAGGATACTCATTATTTATTAATTTCAATTAATTCGTTTAGATATAATTTCATGCCCGTGACTTCATCAAATTGCCAGATATTAAAGTGATGGTTTTTTTAAATGTTTGGTATCTACCTAATGGAAATGAATCTTACAACATCACGGTGCTATTAAAAACAAAAATATGCAATTCATCTATCTACTCAATTTCACAATATTATAACTTTACTTTTATATACATCTAATAAACTATATAGATTTCTTTCTTTTTTAGTTTCCAGATAAAGTAGAAAATCAAGCTTTTAAATATTTGATGAAGTAATGAATATGGTTTGAATTTTAAATCAACAAGGCAATAAATTCAAATTACTACAAAATTTGTTGTAATTTTGAAATGGTGGACAGTTTATCTTTGTGCAATAGCAGCTTAGGAAGATATTACAGGAAAACTTCCAAGTTCAGCTGGACTTTTAATTAATTATCTTTTTTGTTAAAAAAATAAATCAGAAATTAGTCACAGCCAATGATACTCCTGAATTTTGGCGCCACAAACATATGTTCGATTTGTCCATCCCTAAAACAGACCCAGCTGTATGTTAGATGTAATTAAACAATAGCATTTAATAAAAGGAGAACAAACAGCTCTAACCTGCTCACACTTTGACTGTACTGTAAATGTTTTCCATATCCTGATAAAATAATCATCTTTTCATTCATAATGCTTAAATTCAAATAATTTCAATAACACAGTAAAATTAATATTTATTATTCCACTTTCATCCTTAGACCATAATTCTGAGGCTTTTCTTCTCTTATTCAATTACATCCTTTCACTTTCTTCAAGTTTTTACATTTGATTATAAGTAAAATTACAGATAATCAAAAGTGGAAAAAAAAATACCAAGACATGCTCCTTAAATCCTTTAATTGTCAACTATTTCTAGAAATGTTAAATTATATTTATTTTAGATAGTTAATTTTAATTTGGAAAATTTAACTTTTAATTCAGCAGAGACTTTTGAATCAATAAACTGTAGACTAAATTAATTTTAATCATTATTTAAGATTAGTTAAATTCCTGATAATTAAATTGCATTCTGCTTTGATAATTCAATTGAAAAAATATTGCTATTGAAAACGAATAAAAAAATATTTCATTTTTCATTGGATTACTGATGATTACGTGACTGATAGGTAAAAAATATAGATAATTGTACAATTTGAAACTTTACATTTTAGTTTTATATTGAATTTTTGTATAATTACATTGAAATACATTAAAATAAATGCAATGCTAATTTTTAAAATTAAAATATTCTAATATTTTGGGAACAAATGCACAATAATTTCTTTAACCATAATTGTTAATTCCAGAATATAATTTAAAAAGAAACGTTTCAAGTGAAAACGTATTTTAATGTACACACACTTACAAAATGATATCCCCCCCACCTCCCCATCTTTATGTAACATAATAGAAAAACAAATTTCATAGCACAGAAATCTACAATTTCTTGTCAAAATTATATGGCAAACAAAATGTTACTAAAAAAAATCCATATTTTTATTTTTCAGTTATGTTGCAGATTATCAATGGTTGATCACCTTCTATAGATAATCAGCACTTTACCATATTTAAAAACAATTTAAATTTAAAATATGTATCACATACTATGTTTCAAATTGTTATTGGGTTGCTTGGAAAGTAATTTCATTTTTTTTGGTGAAAATGAAAGATGATCTTCGCATAATGAATAAATATTTTATTAAATTATACATTGGTAATTCTGATCTAACATCTTTTGCAATCTTTCTGCTAGTAGCATGATTCTATGCTCATAAAATTTTTGTTCTTTACTGGCAAAAAACTGATCCAAGGGATTTTTGACATCTTCATTTAAGGTAAAGGTTTTACCATCCAAAATTTTTTGCAGTGACCGGAACAAATAATAATTCGAAGGGGTCAGATCTGGAGAATATGGTGGGTGTGGCAGTGTATTCCATTCAAGGTGTAAAAGCTTTTGGCGAGTGACCAAACTGAGATCTTGCATTATCTTGGTGGAACACGACACCCTTTCTATCGATTAATTCTGGCCTTTTCTGTTGAAGTGCATCATTTAGTTTGTCCAGCTGATGACAATAGACTTCCGAATTAATTGTTTTGTTATTCGGTAAAAGCTATAAAAAACGACTTCTTTAAAATCCCACCAAACAGACAGCATCACTTTTTTTTAAATGGATATTGGCTTTTGAAATGCTTTGAGCCGGTTTGTCTTTTCTGCTCCATGATCTCTTGCATTTGACATTGTAAAATACAACCCATTTTTTGGCCCCAGGAATGATGCACACAAATTTCTCTCTGTGAGGACATGGGGAACCCATATATCGAGCTTCGAGGTTAAACCCAGGCTTTTCAGTTGATCATAAGGAGTTGGATTCAATAAATTCAACCTCTCACCGATCTCACGTGTTGTTATTCACCGGTTTGCACCATCTAATGCCTTTATTTTGTCTTTATCAGCTTCAGACGGCCTTCCAGAACGTGGTGCATCTTTGACATCAAAATTGCTGGATCGAAATTTTCCAAACCAGCTCTGGCACTGGCGTATTGTCAACAAATCTTCTCCATACACATAGGTTAATTTGTCTCCGGCTTGAACAGCATTTTTACCTTTTCTATAGCAAAAAAGTAAAATATGACGAAAACTCTGCTTATTACTCACCATATTTAAAAGGGTGCCTACCAAAAAATACTGTGAAAAATCAATTGAATTTTTTCACACACAAGCCTTGCTATATCACCTCTCAAAATATATTATGATTATGCGGCGTAAGTGTGAAGTTGGGATTAAAAAATTACAACTAAATCCTCTGTCGGGAAAAAACGAAATTACTTTCTGAAAAACCCAATAGTATAATAATAAAAGTTACAGTTTTTCTATCATATTTCGCATTTATTAAATCTAAAATTGGAGCATTTAAAAGGTTTCATAACATGTTTTATAAAATATCAAGTAACTGATAATTGAAATAAGATAACATTGAAATGAAAAGTTAGAGTAATGGGAAATAAACATATTAAATAGTGGACATTCATAACATTATTTCTAAGTTAAAATCTTTTTAAAAAACAATTTCAAAAGTTATACCATTTGGAAATGCTTTCTTTAATGATTTCAAACAAAAAATTTAAAAACTTATTCTTTAAAATGAACACACATATTAAAAATTGTGACTTACTAATTTTAAATGCTGATGTGCAATTGTAGAAATTTCAAAAACTGCATCTTGTAATTTCTTTTTCTGATCCGGATGAAATAGCATTTCTTGTGATATTTTGTGCTGGAAGATTAATAAATTAATAACATGGAAAATCTGTAAATTCAAAAGGTTGTTTTAAAATAAAAACTATATATTGATCTCACTAAATTGATAAATTAAAGTTTTTAAGGCTTTTTATTTTAATAGTGGAGTCTTTTCAATTGCTAATAATACAAAAAATTAATAAAAAATAAAAAGGACATTTTAAAAAAATGTTAAAATTTTCTTAATATTTATTTGAAATATATTCACTTTAGGAAGTTACTTTGCTCATAATTTCTAGTGGTAGAAACAATCGACCTCTTGATGCATTGAATGGAATTCCTCTTAAAAAGTTGCAAATCCCTTGTGATTTTCCAATGTGACTTGCTGCATGATCGCAGTGTACATCACATACACCTAAATTGAATAAATAATACAAATTTACACAATGGAAATGTTAGATACATTTATATATATCTGAAACATCATAATTATGATCACACGAGAAAATAACTATTCTAAACCAAAACAATATGCTTCTTTTCAACAACACTCTGTTACATTTTTTTTGCTCAAGCTCACAAGAACATATATTTACTACAGATTATTATTACTTTAAAAATTAATTTCAAAATAAAAGATTGTTGAATATTCAAAAACTGCGGTTATACATTCAATACTTATTTTCATACAGTGTTTTAGGATTTTTCAGGCATAACACAGATTAAGATGCCCTTTTTTAGTAATTATTTATTAAATTTAAAGGTCGAAATAAACTTTCCAATTGAAATATCCATTTATCTGTTACAATAGTAATAACGCATTATAAATTTAAATTTATGGTTTGCACAAGTGATAGTACTGAACCTTAAAAGATTATTTCCGACTACAAAATAATATTCTGACAAAGAAGTAAAAAAAATATATATATAGTTTAAAATGTTGAACAAATAGAAACACAACAAACAAAAAAATCTTAAAGAAATAATAAAAAAAGTAATACCCAGAATAGATAAATTTTCAATAAAACATAATCTTTTTATAGTGATTAACGTGATAAAGAAATTTGAACAATGATAGATTAGATTTTTACAATAAAAATTAAAGAAACATAGTTATAGCATAATCAGAAAAAAAAAATCTTACAAATACTCATATGTCCTTTTCTTTATACACTATTTTTATTCAGTAAATTCTTAAATAAATACTTTAAATGTTATATATTTATGAAATCTGTAAAGAAGAAATTTATTTTTTGTTTTGTACAGACCCTGTTACCTAATAAAAATAAATGCATTTCACATGTACAAATGCAAATAAGTATTTTTCGAAAATGTAATTGACATACTTTTATTTATTTATTGAGAAATGAATGTTTCAAGATTATATTTACAGACTCAAAACACCAATTTAGTATTATTTCTTTCTTCTATTTTTGAAAGGTAAAAAGTTTTTTTTTTTCGCCTTTCCCTCTTAAAAATAAAAAAATACCAAAGTAAAATTAGATTATCAGAATAACACAATATGTACTAAAGGCTATGAAATTATAAAGATACTGAAAACAATGATCTTTGTATAAGATATGGAAATCATAAAAGTTCCACAGTCAGCATTTTATTAGAACTATAATTCAATCAATATTAAATAAAATAGTATTACAAATCCTTTCATCACCTGAAGCTTGTAAAATTAAATAATATACTGATACAACAGCCTGGTCACAGTAATTTTCAAGATCCTTCATAGACACAAATGGTTTATCAGTTAAGAGAGTTTCCTGGTAGGAATAAACATAGTAAATTATAACTCAACAATTGAAATAATTTTTATAACTAAAAGCTTAAATACTTCAGAAAAACAGGAAAACAAAAAGATGAAATACTTTGCTATGATAGAATGAAGTAATCAATTTTCGCCCATTTTGAACAATTAAATTAAAAAAATAATTTAAGATTTTTTAAATTCAAAATATAAAATGCTTACAATTTTTTAAATAGAATAATTTTGATAAAATGGAAAAAAAAGTACAGCCATTACAAATATAAATATAGTTTTTTAATGTTTACAAGAATATACTTGATTTTAGATCATATATGAAGGATTTATTGATTTTTTTACATGACATTAACACATTTGAAAAGCAGAATCTAAATAATTTTAAACTGCAATACTACATAATGAAGTAATAGATGTGTTGTAAAATGTGTTAATATAAAAAAGGAACTTTATCTTATTAATGGAAAGAGTAAAAAGTATTGAAAAGTACCAATAATACTAGTTTTAATTATCAATAGTAATCGATTGAAACATTTTAATACTGAAAAATATTATTTTTAATGTCATTCCTCTACGTGATGAATATAATTTACTATCAACTGTGTAACAATCAGCACACAAATGCATCATATTCCAATAAAAATTGATCAACTTATAAAATAAAATAAATTATACAAAATCATTCTCAGAAATGAATAAAAATGTTTTCAGCACAGGAAAACTAATTAATCCATACTGAATTCCAAAATGCAGAAATAAATTTGAACTTACACGACTAGTTATTAAACGAAGAAGCCAAGACTTTGATAATTTGGTACGATTTATAACCTGAGGAAACAAAACAATGCAGTTATTAAACTGAGGTATATAAAAAATTAAAAGTAATTTCAAAACCAATGGGCATTTCAGAGAATTATATAAAGATCAAAAGATATTTATATGATTCACATTAATGACACAATTTATACATTCAAATGAATTGTATTTGCAATATTTTTTTTTAAAAAAAAGAAACAAAATGCCTGGGTTAGAATATAAAATCAATTTATATTTATTTACATACTCCCCCCCCCCCAAAAAAAAAAACATAACTAAATCAAAGTAAAATTCTACAGCACAGCCAATTTGATCTCACTAACTTTATAAAAAGATTTTTGGGAGAAGATTTGTTCATTCTCATCACAATCTTTGCCTTAAAAATCATATGAGAAAAATTTAAACAAATTTGTCTTAGTCAAAATTTAGTGATTTCACTTCTATAGAAAGTAAAGATTTTTTTAAAAAAATAAATTATAGTAAAAGGGTTAAAAGATTGTTAGTTTGAAAATAAGAAAAGACTAAAATAAATTTTCCCCATCTTAACCACCATTTTCATAAAGTCCTAGTACAAGTCATTCATAAACACATAGACATCTGACTAGCCACATAGATAAATAAATAAATAAACTGATATTCTGACTAGCCACAATATTCAAATTAAGTCCCCCCCTCACAAAATAAGGACATTTGAAAATTACATATCACCTTATTTCTACAATATAGTAATTACTATTCATTAATAGGCAGAGAACCTTACTGGAATATGAAAAAGCAGCAGCATTAAAAGTCAGCAAGTTTTCTGTTTGAATTTCAGTAAACTATTTGTTCAAAGTACAAAACAAACAAACAAAATACAATATGCCTGTATATAAAACTATCATTGAAAAAGTTTTTAAAAAATTATTTGAAATAAATATTAGTACTGACATATTTAAATGACACGTCAAATTTGCCAAACCATTTTAATTGATGAAAAAACTTATATAAAAATTAGCTCAATCCATTCACAAATTGCTGTGTATAATATGTTACATATTTCATGTCATCATAAAATGCCATATATTATAAGTGGTTTCTAGCTACTACATTAAAATTTTATCTGTTTTTTATGCACCGCTTCTAATATATAACATTTTGATACGAACCAAAAAAATATGTTTAATTAAGAAAAGTACTCAATATTACTTGGGCATTATTCAATATATAGTAGCTTCTTTTCAAAAATAAATTACTTATAATTATCAGGAATTGGGGAAAAATAATAAATTCCTTAGAAATTTCTCTTTATAATATTTTATAAATGACTATGCATATTTTAAAAATAATATTATAGGGAAAATTAACAATACATATAACATAAATAATGTTAAATGCATATTTTTTAAATAATTTTAAAGTTTAAAACCTTCATTTTTTATGTTATATTTAATTTTATCATTTCCAAATTAGTTCACAATTTCAATATCATGAAACAATTTTATGAATCATAAACCTGTAGAAAAATGTAAAAATATATCATTCTATGTAGCAATTCAAGATAAAACCATTTTTCATCCTTAAAAAAAATGTGTAAGATTTTTTTTAAAGCAAAGTTTATGCATCTGTTATTTCACAAAAAAGATAACTATACTTTTATAGAATCTTACTAATACAAAAGTCTTGAAAGAAATAACAATACAAGAATATTGGAATAATACTAACTTTAGCTAATTCTTGAATTACAGGTTGTTCAGGTGGATTATTCTAAAACAAATAAAGAATTGTACATCTGATTTTTTTAAATAAAAAGGGGATAAAATAATTTAATTGACAGATTTTCATATAAATTTAAAACTTACATTATATGTTTTATCTAAGGCATCTTTCCAAAATTTCATTCTCATTTCTCCGATTGAGGAAGTGGATACAGAATCTCTGACCTACCAAAAAATTTGAGCATGTAATAAAATATAAAATTAGGAAAAATAATATACATAGGTATACTTTCTAAAAGAAGGAGAATGGGAGAAAAACTATTAATATTATATGTATTCCCAAATAATGATATCTAGATAATTGGCAGAATATATTCTAACTCATAAATAATCATTCAGAAAATGTATTTTATTTAATAGTTTATACTCAACACAGTAGCAAAGCAACTTAGGTAAAAATCTCATTAAACCATATCTGGCCAGTGGGCTGCGATGGGGTATCAAGAAGGTGGATTTAAAAGTATTATTATTACCCTAGCTGCAAAATAAATTACAAAATACAAATTCTATAAATTATAAAATATTAGGATAATATTAATGCTTCATATAGCTTAACTTATCAAATTTATTCATTATAATGACTTAATTATTACAAGATTTATAAGCAAAAAACATCAGTTTAAACAATATTGTGAACAAAGGCAAATGTTGTGCAGTTACAAGTCATAATATATAAAGAAATATACTCTTATCCTCAAAGGTACAACGTTATAAATATATATATATATATATATATATATATATATGCTTTACTTAACAGTTTATTAAAAAAAGGTTCTCTTATGTTCTTAAGCCTAAAGTCATAAAATATCTGAATCCACTACTAGCTCAACAAATGCGAAATAAATTGTGTTAAATTTTACACACCATTCTTCTTTTTCTTAAATAAGTATAAATATAGAAATATTAATTACAAACATTTGCAGAGAATGAGCATTGTTATAGCTTGATAGCACCTGATTTAATGCAATGAATTCATAAAACTGCTATAAACTTGAAGAAGTTGCTATACTTCAATATAAACTTTGCATTCTGCTAAAAATAAATTTGTACTATTGAATTTTTGTAACTTTTCTTCTATAAATAAATTAGCTATTAGTTATTAAGTAGAATATACACTTCTTGGAATACTAAATTATATTTTGGGAATATACAAAAGTATTTCAGCTAATATGTTTGCTCCAGAAGAAAAAAAGTTAATAAGAGTTCAGAATGCTCACCTGTGCTATTTCAACATTAAAAGCTCTGATAGCAAATGCAGCTGATTTAATTGGTTCTGACAAAAGCAAGGTGCATAAATAATTTTCATAATCATATTTCCTATATAACAGAGGAAAAAAACTCAGCAATACATCGAAATGCATACACATAATTATTATACAAATTCAGTAAAATTTATCATAGTTAAAAAAAAATTTTAATGCTCAGTTGAACAAAATCTGAAATATCCTCTAATTGAATTGAGAAATAAGATTTGTACAATAAAAAAAGATAAATGCAAAAATAAGATTCTCTTCCAACCAACCATGAAGATATCTACTCTTGCTTTCTCATTAGCAATAAATCCACTCATTAGAAACACAATAAAAAAGGTAATTAGAGTTAACTTTCTATTATCACAGATAGTTCTTATATGAAGTATTAAGTACTAATGTATCAATATGAACAAAAGAAAAATATTTTTTGTGCATATACTAATCTTTAGTATATATATTCCCTTATAATGGTATAATATGCATACCACTACAAAGAGAGAGATTAAAATGATCATTCTTATTATTTTGTTAAGATAATAATTATAGAGATTTTATAATTTGTTATTGGAAGAAATCCATGCTTAGATTCTGTTCGATTTCATGTGTAATTTAGCAAAGAGCAAAATTCATGCATTAAACAGGAGGAAAAAATAGCTTTTAGTTAAAATTAAAAATTGTTAATAAAACTACTTTACATAAAGGATTTATGAATATAATATACATTTAAAATAAGATGCATATCAAATATATATATATATATATATATATATGTGTGTGTGTGTGTGTGTGTGTGTGTGTGTGTGTGTGTGTGTGTTTTATTACATGAAGAAAATGACATGAAATGCTTCATTCTTAACACCATCTCATTTAATAATAAGCTATACTAATAAATAAGTCAAATATTTTTTTTATCAAAAAAGTTTTATTTTATATTCTAATGAGATAAATCTTTTATAACTACTAAGCACTAAGTAACTTTTCTATTATATTTAAAGAAAATAATTATTTAAATAGAGTTTATAATTGTATGCACAAATACCAAATTTTGCAACTACTTAAATACATTGATGGTGAAGAGATATTTTTTAGAGAAAAGATAGATTTTAGGGAAATTTAACATTGAAATGTTTTTCTAAAAATAAGAGAAAACCATAAGAAAACTGTAAAACTTTACAAAATAAAATATATATATATAAATATTTTATAATTTTTGCCAGAGACTACTAAACAACCTCTTTAAGCTCTATTCCTCTAAATTAAAATGTTTTCTTTTAAGCTTCTTCATTTTCATGATATTCAATAGTATTTTACATCTTGAAATATTCTTAAAAAGATAAAGCAGATCATATACCAATCTACATATTCATTATTCAGATTAAGGAGCATTTCAATTACTAACACATTTATACATAACACAATTCAATCCTACGATATTCTGTTGAAAAAAAAAAGGGTTTAAATTTCCTTTATTGCAATAAAAACCAAACAATAAATATTTAAAAAATAATAATATTTACAGCTGAAAAAAACAACATTTAGGCTAATGTTAGACTATAAGTTTTTCACACAAGTTTTCATTCAAAAGTTTGTGGAAATGGCATTAATTTTTGTTTCTTATTTGTGAATTATTTTTCTGATCAATAATAAATAAAATATAACGCTTCGAGTGATTTTCAAACATTTTAAAAAGCCAAGTAATTTAAAAAGTAATTCAATAAATATATATAAGTTTTTACAAAATATATTGGTTTCTAATTCTGAAGTACATTTCCATAAAAATTTGTAAATATGTATACAGTCAGTTATAGAACAACTGATCACGTTTTTTGTTTCTCTCTCTACAACCTACCGAACTACTTCTTGACAATATTGATACGAATCCAACCTCTTAGTGGAAATTCTGCGTTCATTATATGACACTGTAGAAGGATTTACAAAAAATGTAGGAGCAAGTTTTCCAACGTCAAGCTTTAAAATGCCTTTTACAAACGTATCATTATTACTGAAAATAATTCGCATGGGCGCAGCCATATTGTTTATTTATATATGAACTAATTGAAGCTACTGAGTAGTTCTTTTCCTACTCCAAATAAATTCTTTATTTTAAACATGTATGCGACCTAGTAACATAGTGACAATAAAAATTGTACATAAAAAGTTGTTTAAGTATTGGAAAAAAGATATTAATTGGCCAAAAAACTCCATTGAGATTTTGTTCTTGCTTGTATTTAAAGCTATTGTGCTGTTATGGTGGTAGCACCATTCCACATGTAATTATTTTACAAATAGATATTTTCTGTTATTTCTGAGGACAGAAACCTAACTTAAAAAAATAAACTGAAAGGATGAACGTTTTTTTCATTTATATTTTTTATTATTTTGGTCTGCTGATATTAATGTGCAATGGATAAAGCGTCTATTTCTCGCATTTGCTATTAAAATATGTATCAATAGTTAATGCCAGTCATAATTCATTTTTAATTGAGTGGCGGATATAGTTTCGTTAATAAATAATAGAGCTTCATGAGTTGGATTATGGTTTAAGGCTATTTCTGTCAATTAATCAATTCAAAGTTCTCAAAATTCAAATTATTCAAATTAATAATGTAAGACAAGTGGAGTAATTTTGAAAAACAAATTCGTTTTGAATTAAATAGCAAAAATTAATTTAAATTTAATTTCAGATCGAAAAGCGGAATATTTGAAAAGTGAAAAAACGTTTTCAAATATTTAACCTCTCTCAGTGTCCAATAAAGAAACAAATAATAACTACCTCTTATTAATAGAATAGAAAAAATAGCCTACAGGTTAAACCGGTTATCAGTATTTGCTATCTTTGACTGTTGATCAAGGAGTTTTCCAGAGAAACTTGCTGCCAGTGAATTATTTTTTTAATTTGAAACCTTTTTTTTTGTCCCATCATAATTTTTTCTGTTTTTTTTTTTTTTTTTTTTGGAATTCTTCAGCAAATTTCTAGAATATTGGATCCATAAAGATAATAAGTAAGAATTCCAATCTAAAAATATCAGCCAATGCCTACTTCATCACAATTGTCAAGAAAGTTTCAATTCAAACTATTTTCTTTCATTTGTACTCTGTAGAATTTTAATTTCGACCATTCTTTGTGGGATGGAAATAAAGATATATTTAATAGCTTAGTTGATAGAATACAGAATTGTCATTTAAATGTACTAAAATCTAAATTTCTTCTTAACCTTTTTATTCAGATAATTTCATTTATTTAATCACATACTTTTCTTTAGCATCTAATTACAAATAACATAATTGCTATTATAAAAATTTCATATCTAAGAATCACCGCGATCTCTTTACAACAAAGCTGTATATGTGTGTGTTATGGTGCATACTAATTGAAATGAAAACGCACAATGGGAAATTTTTCATCCTTGGATTCTTTGAATTTATTAAAGCAATATATAGGTCTCAGGATCGGCAGAGCACGAATTCGAAAGTAAGACTTTACAGAAAATACTCTATATATCAGGACGTAATGCACATGAAATCTGCCAAATTATAAATATTCTGGTTAGTGGAATCACGCTTAAAGAGTATATTTAGTTCCTTAAAATTACTTATTATTTCGCTAAGCTGGATAATTCTTTTTACTGAAAGCAAGGAAAAATAGGACAATGTGTCCCATTTCAAAAGGGGAAAAATACTCAAATAAATGTTTCATAATATTTTTTGTTAATGTCTTAGTTCAATATACATTATTTTTTTTAAAATAAAATTGTCTGCCGACATTTTTTTGGCTCTACGCTTCAAAATTTGATAAAAATGAAATGCAGCATCATCATTAATTAAATTTGTAGCAAGAATAGCTACCACCTTATTAGGATAATACTTCCATACTATTACAAAATAGTTCTCACATCTTGCGATGCGAAGATGCAGAATTTATTGTCTATGAAAACGCGTATTAAATATGCGCCTCACAAGCTACAAATTCACTGCAAATTAACTCTACTTAGTCCTTTAATTTCAAATAACATTGAAGCTATCAATCGCCCCCAAGGAGAGAAAAGACGCTCTCTCAAGCTAAGCCAAGCAATATAGACCGTTGTCCGAACTGAACTAACTCCCCTCCTTAAACCACGCCTTTTAAACAGCGTCACACTAAAGCGGGTAGGGCAAACTCGGAAACACTGCTCTCACTCAAGGAAATCTAGAACTTTCTCGACTATTCTCTAAGAACAAATGTTTATTTATTAGCTTCTACTAGATATTTTAGCGTGTAGTAAAAACCGTTGGCAACTTCCTTATATCGCCCACACACCTACATCGCCAAATTTGTCAAATATGGCTATCTTCTGTTGTAAATTCCCTTAAAACGGTCTTTTCTCGCTGACGCGCGATTCCATTACAATTAATTGTATACGATTAAAATATTTACGTAACAATTCCTAAATATTTACAATATTTACATCTAATTTAAACAAAATTCATAACCATATGATATAATATTTTCCCATTCTTTCAATCTATTCTTTATTTGGCTGAATAGTTGTTGCTCTGTTTCTATTATTTCTACATGTCCTGAGCAAATTTCCTCCGTGGTTCTTTTGCTGAGACACAGGATTCATTTCCATTAGTTCTTCAGTAGTTTTGTCTACAATCTTCCACCAGTTCATCAATGACGTTGACTTTCATTTCCAGCTCCAATAACTAGAGATAAAATCTTGCCGGTTAAAGCTCCAGTGATAATTGCACAAACCCCTCAGAAAACGCTCTTCAATCAAAACTTTCAGGTGAATGCAAGGGACCTTTTAAAAGAAATACTCGTCCCAAAAATGATACAGGCTAATCCAGTATGTGATGCCCTGATGTTTCATGGTCAATCGTTTGCGGGAAATCGCAATTAAGCGAGCCATTTTTTTCCCAAAGTGTTTTATTCGTTAAGCTATCACTCATTATGAGAGCTATCCATTAAAATAGGCTTACTGTATTTCTTGCAGCATGTATTAAAATATTTTTAAATTAACTTTCAGTTTTTATACATAATTCAAGAAGTTAGAAGCCTTACATCCTGTTCATTGCATAATATCTTTTTCTAGCTTTTCATCTATGGCTTGTACATTCATTTGTACCACAGGAAATGGCAACAGTAATTTACAGATTTATTCCACTTCACAATATTACCGCCATTGCGGGATACTGAAGTTAAAGCTTAATTGTGGTTTCAACAAATTTCAAAAGCTTCGTTAAAAAAAGGCTTATGTTGAAACTTTCTCAGCATATGAAAATAAACCGAATCTTTTTTTCCTTTTTTGCCTTGAATTACAGCAATAGACAGAAATCAGGGAGAAAATATTTACAGCAACAATGAAAGTGGTTGAGTTTCCATCCAATAATAAAATACAAATTTTATTATTGTAAACATATAAAATAATATTTACAATATAATTATAAAATATATATTTAAAATAACTTTTTAAAAGTTGATTACAAAGAGAAAAAATTATTCAGTAAAAAAACTAACATCATTGAAAGAAGAATTGTTTAAGTTTTAAAATGACGTAAAAAAACAATTTTTGTGTTATAGTATTTTTTTGGATGTTACAGCATTAAAATGCCAAAATTTTTCTTAATATCTAATTAACTTGAATTCTAATTTTTTAAATCACTGCGAATTACACATTTCTATTCTTCAAACAGTAAATTTGCCGGCACAGGGGTAGTGCGTCTTCTGGGCGTCCTGGATCCGAGTCCTGACTCGGCATTATTGTTCTGTTTTATCTGTGAATTGTGTAAATGTTCCACGCCCCTGTAAAAAGAGCCTGTGTAAGCGAATGTGATGCGTGAGTAGTTAAGACGTACCATTGGCCTTAGTTGGCACCACTTGAAAAGCAAGAGATGCATCCTTGGTTTAAAAATGTTGACTGTGTTAGCGAGTTTCCCCATGGCAAGGGCCATTAGAAACAACAATAATATTGTTGATCAATAGAGAACAATTCCCCCTTGGTGCACTTTTCAAAATCGCCAACTCCCCGCGCTCTAGCGTCTTATCTACGCTAGGAGGAGGATGCCCCCAATGACAACATCGGGTTGCCATAATTGGCGCTAAATATACTTGGCGTAAAGGGGTTGATGCTCTCTCCAATGGCACCTAATAATATATATACATATCTTAGTGGTACTAGGTCAAATACTACACTGAAGTGAAAAAAGTCATGGGATATCAATATGCAAATATACAGATGGCAGTAGTATCGCAGCGAAAAAGTATAAATGCGCAGTTCGTTTTCCAGAGCTTTCATTTGTGTTCAAGTTATTCATGTGAACAGGTTTTTCGTGATTTATGGCGGCACGACGAGAATTAACAGACTTTGAACGTGGAATGTTAGTTGGAGCTAGACGCATGGGTCATTCCATTGCGGATATCGTTAGTGAATTCAACATTCCGAGATCCACAGTATCAAGAGTGTGCCGAGAGTATGAAATTTCAGGCATCACATCCCATCATGGACAGCGCAGTGGGCGACCACCTGCCCTTAACGACCGAGACCGCCGACGTCTGTGTAGAATGGTCAATGTTAATAGACACGCAACACTTCGTCAAGTAACTGCAGGAATCAATGTGGGACGTACGAGGGACGTGTCCGATAGAACTGTGCGGCGAAATTTGTCTTCCTTGGGCTATGACAGCAGAAGACCGACTCGAGTGCCTTTACTGACATAACACCCCTCCATGCCCCTGCAACTATGATCTCTGAAATCATTCAAACAGTTTATTGGACAAGGAGAATGCCTTTACTGACAGCACGACATCGCCTGCAGCGACTTTCCTGGGCTCGTGAGCATATCGACTGGTCCCTAGACCAGTGGAAAACCGTGGCGTGGTCAGATGAGTCACGATTTCAGATGTTACGAGCTGATTGTAGAGTTCGAGTGTCGCGCAGACCCCACGAAGCCATAGACCCAAACTGTCAGCAAGGCACTGTTCAAGCTGGTGGCGGCTGCATAATGGTGTGGGCTGTTTTTACATGGCATGGACTCGGTCCTCTGGTGCAACTGAACCGATCCTTGACTGGAAATGGTTATGTTCAGCTGTTTGCAAATCACTTGCAGCCATTCATCGACTTCACGTACCCACACAACGATGGGATTTTTATGGATGATCATGCGCCATGTCACCGGGCCAGAACTGTTCGCGACTGGTTCGAAGAACATTCCGGACCATTCCAGCGCATGATCTGGCCACATAGATCACCCGATATGAATCCCATCGAGCCTTTATGGGACATCATCTCGAAAGGTACGTTCGTGCCCAAACTCCTGCACCATCCACACTTTCACAATTATGGACGTCTATACAGACAGCATGGCTCAATATTCTTGCAGAGGACTTCCAACGACTTGTGGACTCCATGACACGTCGAGTTGTTGCACTTCGCCGGGCAAAAGGAGGACCGACACGATATTAACAGTCATCCCATGACTTTTGTCACTTAAGTGTATAGCATATAGATGATCAACACATGGCATAGGGACACAAAGACTACGGCATATTTATCTTTATTATTAATAGACATAGAGATTCAGCTAAAAAAAATAAGTATTGGTAATCTCTTGGTTGCCGCGTTTCTAAGATCAAATCATAGATAATATACCCAATTTTTTTGCAGCTGTTACTTGAAAATATCACGAAATTTTTGTTATAACTAATTAAATTATATATTTTTTATTATTATTTTTAAATACATAATTTTGTCACGGCAAACTTTGAATCTGTCCCTTTGAATGAGAAATTTGCATTGTTAATTCTACTTCAATTTGTTTATATAAATAATACTAAGAGAGTTAAAATTGCTTTGAAATTCTGATCTGAACTATGTTTAAATTATGACCAACAATTCCCAAACTCATCGCCAAGTTAGTTTAAAATTGTTTGTGAAATGTTTACTGAAATGGTAAACAAGAAAGCGAGTTTATAAAAACATCTTTAAAAAAATTCGAAATTACAAACTCATTGAAAATACGACGACAAATTCAATTGATAGTTTACGGAGTGATTGATAAGTATCTTTAGTGCAAAACAAATGCATTAGCGAGATAGGCTAATTGTTTAATGCACTTTAAAGTCTTACCTTGACCTCAACATAATTTGTACTGGAAGAACAGTTTACTTGAAGCGTTTACATAACACGATTAATTTTTGCTGCAAACGATAAACATTATAAATTGCTATAATCAATTTGTAGTTTTTAATAACAATAAAGCTTCTTTAATCTACACAACTAATTTAAATGTGAAAGTTTGGATGGATGGATGGATGATGGAGTTCAATCATGCCAAAACAGCTGAACGAAATTGAATGAAATTTAGCACAGAGATAGATTATGGTCTACAGAAGAACATAGGCTTATTTTATATTTCGGTTAATTGAGTGGTTAATTTTTTATTAATTAAAAACTAACTTTCTCGTCAAAAATGTTCATCTCCCCACCACAAAATGAGTAAGTCTTTAGTTTGTTTTTATCTCAGGCTAATGAGGTTATGCTTAACATGTTTTCGAACTATTATTTCAAACTAATCTGTTTATTTTTTTTAGTGTTCGATGCCTTGAAAATTAAACATTGTTAATCAATCGATTTCCCAGATTCATTTTGAAGAACTTTTGAATTAAAATAAAACAAAATAAAAGAAATTAAAAATTCCTATTCGGTATGCGTTATCCCTATTCGCGTAGAAAATTCACGTATTTGCGTTACCCCAATTGGTATTGAAAATTTACACATGCGCAGTGCGTTCTCTTTGGACTCGGATTTAATTTTGCATTGCCAAGCTAATCATCAAAAACTGTTTTGTTTTATTTCAAGTACGCATTGCAAATTAATTGTTTTAAGGTTAGTTGTGTGTTAAGCTTTGATACACAACCATTTAGTCCCATGAAAGGTTGTTAATTTTTTGGTGTCGCTGTGTTTGGGCTTATATTACGATAGTTTTGTTCATTTCCCTTGATTTTTTCCCTTCTGTAAACATTCTTTTTGTCTATTTTTATTATTTTCGATTAAATTTTTCGTGTGCATTCCATTTTTTTTGCATTTATTGATTTTTTTCTCTATATTTCCGTTAATTTGCTACAGCCTTCATCGAAACCTTACGATTGGAAACGCTAGTGCTGCCATTCGCGCCACATTCGGCCTTTTCTCTAAAATTTGGCGACAAACTATTTTTTTGGCGAAATTTTTTTTCAACAGCACCATAACGATACGGTTTTGATAACATTTTACTTTATGATCAGACCATCAGTGCTCACTCATACACATCAAAATTTCCACGCGAACGAAGTCGCGGATAAAAGCTCGTAATTGATATCTTTAATAATCTTATTTACTTTTTACTTTCCCGTAAATGCAATATATAGAAAGTATTGTAATCTTTAAAAATTCGAACTTAAGATTTGGCGAATTTCCAAGTTTTAGGCCTCTCTGAGTTCAAAGAACACATTTTTGGAAAATGCCGTCTGTCTGTGGCAAAGATTACTAAACAATGCTTTGAGCTAAACGGATGAAATTTGGTGCACAGTCTTTATACCAAAATTGTAGACTTCAGTTAAATTTTCAGCAAAATCTGTTCGGATGAAATCTGTCAGGCTGTCCGATTATAAATTAGGATAGTAACAGCAAAAAGAAGGAAGATAGGTAGAAAATATTCCGAACAAATATTTAACTTTTGTGACGTAGAACACTTAACCAAATTTTGCGGCAAATCCTAAGAGTAGTTAACCGTATGCCCGTCTGTGCATTGAGAAATATATAAACACGATTAAAATATATCATAATTTGTTGGGGATTTTGGGACTACAAAAGTAGTTTTACATGAAATTTTTATTTCAGTCGGTTAGTACAAACATTTGAAATACAAATCGATTTTCAGGTACTTTTAACTGCATTCTAGGAATTAATTGCCATGTTGTTGTCGCTATTCTCTTGTTCCACTTTACAAATGAAAGAGAGGTGCAGTAGCTTCTGAGAATACTTTGGGACCTTTGGTACCAGAAGGCAGAAATCTGACTTCTGGCTCACACACGTCACAAACCCTTTTTACGGGGTGGACTTCATTCATGCATCCATCCGCAGATCGAAATTTTGATCTGAAACAAAGGATGATTACCTCTGACCCATTACTCTCAGTGGTATTACTCACGACATGGATGACTTTGTGAGCATGGCAGATTTAACGTACTCCACCCATAGTCCATAGTCTTTGGCTGGCGGGTTCAAACTCGCAGCCCAAGGGATGCGAAACCAACACCCTATCAGCTTGGCTATCCCGACCCATCAATTGAGGGATAGATTCAGTATAAATACTAAATTCACATCAAAAGCTAATATTTTACAACTATTTTATATAAATGATATTCAAGGCGTTTTCAGGATTAATATCTTTATTAGAGTGTTTGCAAGAAAGTTATTCCCACTGCCTGTTTATTTCCATTTGCAGGAAATTTATTCCCATTTCCTATTTATTAGATAGCAAAATGCACTAATATTATCTTTCTATATATTCTGTTTAACCCTTATACAATTCTGCTAATGAATCGTAGTCCTATTAATTCTTATATAAAAGTTGGGGAGGTAGGTAGTTTCCCCAAATGCTACTAGCATAGCATTCTAAAATAAATGTTATTCCCCCTCTTTCCTCTTAAAATTTTATACCTTCAGCTAGTTGAGAAAGCCAAGATTACTCAGATTTTTATTTTCAGAATCCCGTGCATGACAATTTTAAATTACTGAATTGTAGAGAGAGAAAAAAATCGAGAATGCAATTTGGATGTTTATTCTTCGATCGATTGAAACAAAAGTTAAAGACATAGCTGCACATGAATTTAGTAATTAATTTTGTTGTAACAAAATTAATTACTAAATTCATTTATTTAAATCATAATTTTTTTGAGTTAAAGGGTTTATATCTATGCGGAAGTTACACGTAAACGCCATAATTAGACAAAATTTTGGTACTTACGTATTATACCGTCTTCGCCAACGATCACCAAAGGGTTAGTAACTCATTGGCGACGAATTTAAATTTGGTGATAAAGATCAACGGATTATACCATTGCCGGATTACCATAATTGGTGGTTTAGCAACTCATTGGCGACGGCTTCAAATTTGGTGATAAAGTTGGACGGCTTAATACGCAAGTACCAAAATTTTTAAAAAATAATTCAAAGGAAATCTGTAAAGAGTTTAACCATCTGTGAAATCAACATTGAAAAGTATTTACGACTTTTTTTAAAATATTTCTTTTAAAAGAGATTAAAAAAGAATTGAAAACAAAATACTCATGGATTTGATAACTTTTCCTTTTAATACTTCTTTTATGGGTCCAAATAGATGATAGTTTGAAGGTGTTAAGTCTGGCCAATACAGAGGATTTTAACGAGCTTAGCTTTTTTTTATTTTTAATTTTGTTACAAAAGTCGCACTGGGTCCTGAAATGACAGAACATTGCAAATCGGAATGAACATCTTCTAGACAGATAAACTATTTTAATTTTTCGAAATCAATGAAGAAAATATATATGTACACTATTTTGTAAATCCCTCCCTACTCCTTATGAATAATAAGTAGAACTTTTCTAGCAGATAACCTAGTTTTAACTTTTATTAAAAAATTTGCACTTTAGTAAGCCGAACCATTCTGATCTTATGATGCAAGGATGTTTCGACATTCCTCTCAAATTGGCGTATCAAAATATATCTCCTACTTCTTTATATGGTGATTAAAATGTCCTTGAATAATTTCTGTCATTTAAAGCTTTTGGATTTAAAATTAAAATTTTCGGCAGCCATCTTGCTTCAGATTTTCGAAATTTGAATTTATTCAGAATGATAAACTACACATAATTTATTCCCAATCTATCTTTACTTTCCTAAAATGTTATCAGATGGCCCTTTCTTATCCTTAATAAAGTTCCTCATGAATTAAACATTTTTATTTATTAAAAATTTAATGATAATTTGCATTGCAGTTATTTTTCGATTATATTAAAATATGGAAAATCAAACGATGCCAAAAGATTATTTAAATTTAAAATAACTTAATATAATCACTTTAGAAAAAAAGGGAAATCGTCTGCCATTGATAAAAATATTTTGTTTACTCTCACAATACGAGTTTCTTTATATCGACATTTTATTTTGAAATAACTTTCAAGCAATAATGCAATGGGCTGTATTGTACGGAGATTCTTTTCCCAGCTGTATATTGTTGTTTACTTATATATTCTTCTGTTTTCTGTTTGAAAATGTTAGGAAGTATCTTTTTCGATTATATCATTTTCTTCTCATAGCTTACAAATACTGAAGGAAAAAAAATCAAGATTTTGGAAACTGAAAACAATTTTTTCCGAATATTTACATAAAATAGAAAGAACTTCATTTTTACAATGCAAAAATTTATACTCTTTAAACTTGGCTAAACTTGGAAAAAAAAATAGCAATGAACTTTTGACAATCCAGTTAATGTTCCTGATTTTTGATACACGGTTCAATTATTTAGAATGTGGTGATTTACTATAGACTTCTGCCTTACAATAAATAATCTAATTAAAAGTACCACAAGTGCAAAAAATGACTTTATAAGAACTCTAAAAATATTTCTTTAGAATCCCATGAGGAAAAGAAACATAATAAAGAATAAGAAAAATGATTTACGTTGTGACATATTGAACCGCGAATCCTAAAATATTTTCTAAATTTGTCACTGTGAAATAAAACCGTTACTTATAACAAGAACAAGAACAATTCCATAACAATAATTGCTACACCATAGAACTAAAGCAATTTCATAAACTACTGATGAAGAACAATTTAATTGTTCATTTTTTATACTTTCTCTTTGATCGCCGAATAGCTAGATAAAGAAAGCTTTTTCAGAACGATTCAAGCGATTCTAGTGAAAGCACGCGAACACGATATCTTTGATGATATACTCCACCATAATTCTAAAACAGAATCCAGTTGTGTGAACACAATTCTTAACAGTTGTAACTGCATGATCTCGAAAAAGTGAAAACGAACACTATTTTTAGATTACAGAAACCATTTTGGAATGTTCTGTTGAGCAAAACAGCAAACGATTCTCAAAGAAACGAACATGTCGCACGAAATGTTTAAATCTCTTTAGATCGAATTCTTTCGCTTCTCATGGCAATTAAAGACATGAATAGCATTCTTTTGTTTAACACCTTTGAAAACAAAAGTAACACTCGAAGAACAGTGCCCTTTTGAGGAAGAAGGGTAAAACATCGTTTGAAGTATCATAGCGTAATCGTCTAATTTTGGAACAAGAGATGAACGTTTAATTAATGACTTAAAGTTCAGGTTCTATATTGAGTTATTTTTAATTGGTTGGATTCTTTAAGCATTAATTTTAAAAATCATATCATGATTATTAGAACAAATAAAAGGAAAATGGAGATATTAAATACTATAATAATGTTTACATGTTCTTTCTCATAATTTTACAAAGCAGATAGGTTAAAGCTTAAAAATATTAGTAAATAATTGAACATAAAATTTCCAAAACCTTTGTTAAATAATTTTAATTTAAATAAACTGAAATTTATAAATGTAAATTGTTTCTAATTATTATTCAATAAAATAAATAAGCTTTTTACAATTAAATTATAATTATTGAAAAATAACCCCAATTGCTTTAATTTGCAGTATTAGTACATCATATTTTCTAATTTTTATGCTTTTAGCATTTTTTTTGATTAACAAATCATATTTTTGTTTTCATTCGTAATAAAACTTTTTTTTAATAATCATAAATTTTTATACGACTTGCTCTGCAATAATGAAAATGAAAATTTTCTTTTTCAGATAGTGTCTTTAGTTTCTGTGAAACTAAAGACACTATCTGGTTTTGAAGATCATATCAATGCTTTACCTAGCAGGTTTTGAAGATCATATCAATGCTTTACCTTCTGAAACAAAGCAAGAATTCAGTGTCAAAAACTATATTCCAGTTTTTCGTGTTTTTTTTCCAATACAGTGCATCAGCGTGATAAAAATAATTAGTTTAATTAAATTGTCAATATAGCATAATTTTTATTAGTTCAGAAAGAGCACCAAGATGGCCTTTAAAGTTACCCCAAATTAAAATTAAAATAGAGAAGTAGAATTATTTTTGAATATTTCATAGTCTTATAGTTCAGGTTAGTCTTTGAAATTCAGTAAACTCATGAGACATGATCATAAAACAAAAATAATCACATAACATCCTAGAATCTAATTATATTTTATAAATTGGTTTTCATTGAAAACGCCTCAAATTTTTATGTTGTAAAATATGCAATGAATTAAAAAATAAAATTGACGCCATTTATTAAGTATCGTCTGCTTGTAGATACTTAGTTAAAAAGTCTTGGCAACAAATAAAATTGAATATGTGGAATAAAATATATTTACTTATTTGTTGGATTAGTACTGGAACATTTTTACTCACATTGAGTGTAATAATATCCTCCAGGGTAAGAATATTTTGTACCAGTACCAGTAATAAATATAGTTTCTATTGGAAATAATTATTTGCATTTTATCTTCAACTTTATTTGTATTTCTAGAATCATGAAAACTATGAGATAACTTCCTATTACAGAAATGAAAAAAAAATGGTGATAATTGATTGTAGCATTTTATTATATATAAAAAAAGGATCTCAAGAATTAAAAATTTCAAATGTGAAAAAAATCAAAATAAGACTGTATATAACTGTAATTTATTTTTAGATTTTTTTCTCCTCATTCTCACAATTAATGTACACTTACCATCCATAATGTTGATCCAACAGATTATGAATTTTTCCGAATAATGAATAGGAATAGTACACTTTTTGCTTAATAAGAAACATCTTATAAAAATATTTTTTAAAAATTCCTTTTACTTTCTAAAACTTTTTACAATTAATACAGAATAATGAAATTTTTCTCTGATTTTATTAACATCAGATGAAAAGGTTTTAATATTTGCTTCATTTAATTCTCGTTGATAGCGTTGCTTTAAAAATGTACTCCTTCTTTTTCTTGATATTTACTATTTTTATACGAATTATTGATTGATATAAAAAAAGAAACCAAGAAAATAATTATATACGATCAGAAAGTAAAAATTCGCATGTCGATATGAAAATAAAATGATATGCACAAATTAGGATACGAGAAACAGGAAAAGAGAGAGAGAGAGAGAGAAGGACAGATTGGCAGAGAGCCAATTCCTGATTTTTAACATTATTTGGGATATCCTTCTCAGGTTAGAAGCACCAACAGCGGTATTTTTCTATTTTTTTTCCCTCTTTCTCCTTTCTATTTATTTATCATTTCGGAAGACGACTTTTCGAGTGATTGCAAGGTTCAGCAAGAAACAACTTTACTTTTCATCTCAAAGCTTATTCTATTTGAGATGAGATTCAATGAAAATTTAAAATCAAATCGTTAGTACAGGAATGAATTAAAAATATTTTTTACTTTTAATCGCTTTAGCAATAAAAATTTCAAAAATAAAATAAAAGAGTGATCAAATTTTTGAATTGAAATAGGAAAGAGAAATAATAAAGAGAATATCTGCACAACTTCCATTGACGAGACTTTTTTTGACAAGTAACTAAATACAGATTTAATTTTGGACTCAGATTAATTCAAAATTGCAACATTTAATTCCCAAATTAATTTTTATTGAAAACATCTTCATTGGAATAAGCTGCATATCGCAATGAAAACGAATAAAATGCACATAAAATATTTATAATTTTTTAAAGAAGATTCTTATTTTCCTAATTAAAAATTTAGTAGTAAAATTTATAAAATTTTATCCAAGGAAATTTTTTAAAAAAATCATCAAAGAAAGGCAAACTGACAAGTATTTTTATAATTTAATCTTTAAAAGCTCTAAGTTTCAAATTTACTTGGATTTTTAAATAGAATTGTACTTTTGTAATTGGTGCGTTTATAATATTTGACTATATGTACGTTGCCATTGCATAATGTTCTTTTGAAAAAAAGTTTTCAAAAATAAAAATCAGCTGTCAAAATTGTTCAAATAATAAGGCCTTATGTTTTCCCGTCGCATTGAACGAGTGAGATATTTTTAGATAATGTTTCGCAGAATAAATCTTTGACGCATTTCATTTTTCCGAAAAATAAAAATGCTTTTGAGTTAGGTGAATACCTTATTTTTGCTTCAATACAATTATTAAACGCATTAAATTTCTTTTTATCTTTTTCCTACAAAAGGCAGATAACATATAGTCCAGGTTTTTAAGCAAAGCTGGGTCAAAATAAAATAAAATAGATGAAAGTAGAAAAAACGAAGAAATCCCTCAGAAAAAAAAGATATTTTATACAAAAAGAATTTTATTTAAAAATCATACATCAGCTAGTCTATTCTTAAAAGCATCGATATATACGTATATTCAAAAATCCTAGAAGAAATTTCACTCATTTCTTTTCTGGATGCTTTTTTGACTTCCTTTTTTCTTTAAAAAAATAATCTAACTCTGCTTTTAAGATTTTTTTTCTTATATAAAGGCAATACGAAAGAAGTGAAGAATTCTTTTAGATTTTCTTGTATTAAAGTATATGAAAATAAAACACGATAATTCTAATAATAAATTCAAAAAATTCCCTTCTGATGAATCAATTTTGTTTTGAAGCAAAATAATGTCATTTTTATAAAACAAATTATTTATAAAAATTTTCAGAACGTTTTATCAAAATTCCTAAAATATATTTTTAGTACCTATGCTATCTTTGTATGTTTTCCCCCAATTTTACTTAATAAAAAATTAAATGAACTTTTAATTTTAAAATAAAATAAAAAAAACAATCTTATATTAATAAAATGGCAATAAATTTTATTATCTCTGCATATGGCATCCATTTGTTTTCAAATTTATTGCCAAACGATAAATTTTATATAATTCTAAGCATAATGTTCGTCCAAAAAATACATAATCAAATGGATGACAAACGACATTTTTAGATGATAATTTTTTGTAAATTTCGTTTGCATTTTCTTTTAATTAAACTAATACCAAACGATAAATAAGACTTACATATTAATTTTTATTGATTAAATTTCCAGAATTGTTTTGGCCAACCACAGCAATCACATCCTAGATTAAAAAGGAGCACAATAAAAGAACCGGGGAAAATATGTTGACTTCATCAATTTCCTCCAAAAGAATGCGAATGATCCGTCGGCGAAAAAGCATACGATCAAAAAGGAAAAGGCAGAAGAATCGGAAAAGGTCAGAAATGACTTTCATGATGAAAATTCTTCAAAAGCCAGGAATTCTTTCCCAGCTGGCTTTTCTTATCAGCGCTTACCCTCTATTTAGAAGTGGCCGTGAAGTAATTTCGCAGGATATTACCGAATTACTATTATTAATACGATGTAACAATAAATTTTCTGAAAGAATTATTATGAAATTGAAAAAAAAAATATATTTTCCTTTATATGAAAATACCATGTTTTTATTCAATAAACAATAAAAAAATTATAAATTTATTTAGATTGCCACTTATGAATTAAAGCAATTTATATCTTTGGATATTGATTTATTTGAAAGCCGATACAGTAAATTAATGTATTATTTAGATCAAATATTAAACATAATTGTGAATGTTATTCCATTATTTATAAATGATCTAATGCTACATTTTTTTCATTCTGTACAATAAATTCACATTTTAAATTGGAGCAAGGTTGAATTGATTGACAGCAGATGAATTGACTCCATTTTCTGTGCATATAACACAAGTGACTTCGTTCGGAATGAAATTTTTGAAAAAAGTTCGAAATTTCTATATCTTTAAATATTTGCTTAAGAAAGATTGAAAAAAGTAACTATGAAACCAAAATATACCAACTGAGTGGATTTTTTTTGACAAAAAGCAAAAATCTTCTAATTTAGAGGGTGATCAAAATATTTGTCTAAAATTTTGCAGATAACTTAAGAAATATATTATCTAGTATCTGAACTAAAAAATAAATATTAAAAGGAAATATGCTATGCATATTTCAATGTTTCATGTCAAAATACCATTTCTTGAACGACCAAGCACCACGTGCTCGTGCAAGTTAAATAATAATTTTATTAATTTTAATGGTTTCATTGAACGAGTCACTTGAGTACTGCAAACGATAAAAAAAAACTTTGTCTCGCTTTGATTGTTTAAAAAAATCTCCTATTTTCTATTTCATTCCATATAATCGTGTGCTCAAAATGGCATTTTTCTAGACTTTATTTTCTGTAGTCATTAACTTATTTTTTTTAATAAGAGCTTTTGTAAATTCAATGGAAATACGTTATTAAAATGCTGATTTTTTTTTTTTTTTGAGATGCTTGGTCAGATAATAAAATTTTAATTTTTCACCTACGGATTTTTGTTGACGTCAAAAGCCTAATCCCCCAAACAACATCTTGTTCTGACATGGTAATAATATATATGATTACGCAAAAATGTCTGAAAATGTGAGGATTTATTGAGTATTTATTCAATTTTTCGACTATATTAAATTTACAATTTGAAATTTTATTATTATGTCAGAACTTGACGTTGCTTTTAGGAAGAGGTTTTTGGCATCAAAAAAATCCGTGGGCGAAAAATAAACATTTTATTATCTGCACGAGCATCTCAAAAAATCAGCTTTTAATAACGTGATGTCATCCCATTTACAAAAGCTCTGATTAAAAGAAAATAAGTTAATGACTACAGTAAATAAAACCTAGAAAAATGTCTTTTTGAGCACGCGATTATATGCAATGAAATAAATAGGAAATGGGATTTTTTTTAAAACAATCAATGCGAGACAAAGTTTTTTTTGGATCGTTTGCTATGCTTAAGTGACTCATTCAATGAAACGATTAAAATGAATAAAAATATAATTCAACTCGCACGCGCACGTGGTGCTTGGAGGTTCAAGAAATGATGCTCTGAGAGGATACATTGAAATATGCATAGCAGATTTCATTTTAATCTTTTTTTTGTATTTAATTTCGATTAAATCGTTTAAATAAAAATTCGATCGCATTATCGAGGTCATACTGTTAAACACTAAGACAGTATCATTTTAATAGTAATATACATTTTGTCCATTGTGTGTTGATAGTTACA
The DNA here is from genome assembly GCA_026289955.1 of Argiope argentata. Classification (NCBI taxonomy): domain Eukaryota; kingdom Metazoa; phylum Arthropoda; class Arachnida; order Araneae; family Araneidae; genus Argiope; species Argiope argentata. The sequence goes on from JAOUZG010022949.1 coordinate 1,694,960, forward strand.
GGACATCATAGAGCTATTATGCCCTGTCCATCTATCCGCTTAATCGGTAGTGTAACTGTTTAATTCGTTTTATATTAAATATAAATCTTAACTTTCAGCAATGGAAGAAAACCATGTGATAAAATATTCGGTAAATGAAGATTATTTCAGTTTCAAGTAAAATAATGATATTATTAATGTGAAACGTACTTAAAAACATGTCTAAAAGTTAATTAAATGTAGACTAATAAATTTTACATTAATTAAATTGGCATCACTGAAAAGATAATTTTTAGAACTTTAATAAGAGGTAAAAATCATTTTTGTACAAGAATATTTTAAAATTTATCAAATAAAATAAAAATCTAGATTATTTCAAATTAATTAAAATTCTAATTTAAATTTTTTTAGAAATATTATTTCTAACCACAAATTTTGTAGTAATTTCCACCCTCATATTTTAGCAGCTCAGGTTATATTTATTATTTGTAAAAATTAACATGCAAATGTTTATAAAAATCATAATTTTTTTTGGAGGGGGAGGGATAGGAAAATGTCGTTAAGCCTACAAACCTATACACTTATAACCCATTAAACTGAATAAAAATTTCTGCTAAACAAATGCATGAAACAAACAATAAAAAGGTATGGTTTATTAAAAAATTTAAGCTAATAATTTATCTGGAACAATAAACAAGTCCCCTAACACAATTAAAAAATAATGTTGGTCTGTTCTATCAAGCGAAAAACATTCGAGATGTTTATACCTTGGCACCGGCTCATAGTATAGGCGTGAAGTTCACTGCATCTTTGAAGCGCCACGCCTTCCAATTTATTTATTCATATAGAAAAAGAGAGATGGAACACTCCTTTTTTTGCATTCATGTTTTGGTTCTATTACTCAACCTTCTGACGAAAAGGAGACAAAAAAACCGGAAGCATGTTTCCTGGTGTGAGACGTGGTTCCAAGAATTGGATTGCCATTTTTATTTATGCTTTTCGAACTTTTCTAGCTTTTTTTTTTCGAATTACCAACCGTTTCTAGGTTCTTTTGTGGAGGTCTCAACACCACAAAGTGTGATTCCTCTATTTTTCTGACTTTATGAGCTAGCGAAATTCTTGACAATCTAACGCGGTGGATGGAAACTAATTAACGCAACTAGCCAAGCATCGCGTTTTTGGAACATAAAACACAGTTACATCATGGTTTGATGTAATTGTTGAATAACTTTAGAACCATCGACTATTTTAGGGTTACAGAAAACTCTTTTGGCATTCTTTTTTTTTTCTTTTTTTTTTGGATTTGGCGATTTTCCGATTCGTTCTTGAAGAACTGTTCTGACGAAACGTAAGAACAATACACGAGAATACTGGAAGGTAAACAAATTTATAGTTGCTTTTATTATTAGTCGGTATGAATATTTAATCTATGCCTGCTCAAAATAAAGTCTGGGCAGGGAAGAAAAAAAGTAATAACAAAGGGGAAAAAGGTTTTATAGGAAGAAAAGTAGTGAAAAAAAAAGATAGAAAAGAAAAGTAGGGTGTGTGTGTCACCATTATTTCGTCTGTGCGGGGCATTTTACAGGCTGTTTTTAAGCTTTTGCATCTCTTGGAAACCAATTGTGTCTTTATTTGTTTAGTGTGTTTACATTTATGAAAATTTGAATCTCATTATTCTATAAAAACAGAATTTTAGGCCTTTCCCTCCACCATTTAATTAAATTATCAATTCCGGGACAATCATTGCTCGGATAGAAAGAGAAAGATGAGTAGTACAGTGAACAGATCATCTGAAGAAAATAATAATAAATAATACTATAAATGAATTATATGATTATCAAAATCTGTTTGGTTTAAAAATATTTTGATGAAAAACCTGTTATGAGACACAGCTACATAAAATATTAGCGAGCAAATTTTAGCGAGCATTAATACTGGCGAACCGACTGGTCGCCAAAGGCGGCTAGTTGTTGAATAGCTTTAGAACCATCAACTATTTTAGGGTTACAGAAAACTCTTTTGGCATTCTTCTTCTTCTTCTTCTTCTTTTTTTTTGCTTTGGTGATTTTCAGATTCGTTCTTGAAGAACTGTTCTGACGAAACCTAAGAACAATACACGAGAATTCTGGAAGGTAAACAAATTTATAAAACATTTCTGCGGTAAGGCAATCTTCGATGACACAATCCTGAGTTGAAAATAAGCGGTAATTCATGCTGAAAAAATAGGAATCATTGTTCCCTCTGTATAGGTCACGGGTTGAGAAATGAAAAAAGAACACAACACGAATGAATAAATTTAAACCATTCGATGTAATTTTGTTCCGTGTGAATGGGAAATACGAAAATAGCGTTGTTGATGTTTTTCTTGAAATATACGAAATAGTGAAGTAGGTTTCACAAAAGGATTACATTGTAAATCTAGCTATCATCATAAGATACAAATAGGATAGGCTATGAACACTAATTTACTATTCAATTGCTAGTTGAGAGAAATTCCTTTATGTGGTTTGAAACAATAGTTTATTGATGTTAGTTATTTGAGAGCATGGGAAATATTTTTATAAATATCTCTATTTTTATATAGGCCATGGGAAAACGTAATAAAGCACTTTAATATCTAATTTGTTTAAATGAAGAGTTTTCTATTAGTTTCCAATGAACAGACCTTACAGAAAATATGTAATAAGCATCCACAATCAAAACAAATATTTTAAAAAATCAACTTTATTGAATTATCCCGGATGAGTTACCTGTATTTGACAAATTAATTTTCCCAAGTATCAGGGGATTTTTTTTGCTTATGTTTTCTGATATTTTCATATAAAGTATGTTCTATGTTTGTTTTAAATACAAATCTACAGTTTTTTTGCCCTATATTCATGAAATTCTGCTTACATATTTTTGGAAATATGATAAAGATCATTATCAACTTTTGAAAAGTCCAAATGTTGATTAAAGTATTTAAAAAAACATTTTATTTTTTAAATCAAAATATCTTTTAACCCTAAATGTAAAACCTTAAAATGAAATTTGCTATGCACATTTCATTGTATCAGGTCAGAAACTCATTTCTTGAACGGCCAAGCACCACGTGCTCGTGCAAGTTAAATTATATTTTTATTCATTTTAACTGTTTCATCGAATGAGTCACTTTAGTATTGCAAACGATCCAAAAACCTTTGTCTCGCATTGATTGTTTAAAAAAATATCCCATTTCCTATTTATTTCGTTTCATATAATCACGTGGCTCAAAATGATATTTTTCTAGGTTTTATTTGCTGTAATTGTTAACTTTTTTTTAAAATCAGAGCTTTTGTAAATGCAATCGCAACATATTATTAAAAGCAGATTTTTTTAAAGATGCTCTTGCAGATAATAACATTTTTATTTTTTGCCTAAGAATTTTTGCTGAAGCAAAAATCTTCACCCTAAAAACAACACCATGTTCTGACATGATAATAATTAAAAACTAAGCAAGCTTTTAGCATATTTCAACTATACTTTGCGGAAATATTAAGATACAAAAAGAACTTTTACTCTATCTTAAGACCTGAAACATTTTTTTTTTATTGACACTGACTTCATTCTTATGCAATTCTTTTTAAAGATTAATTTCATAATACATCATTGCTGATGAGTAGGTTCACAGTTTTGATTTCGTTCTTATGTTACAACCCAAATAGTGCATATAAAACCATCTTTTACTGTCATTGTTAGTATTAATAATTTAATTTATTTAAATTTAGGCATTCATGGAGTCTGCATCTAACTCAAAATCCACATTTTGTGAGGAGAGTAAGTTATTTTTATTACAGAGTATGGAAGAAAGTTTCAGGGAGATCACCCTTGCTCTCTTATCTTCTTCTTTTGTGTCATTTGGAATGCTATTAAACCCAAATATGAATCAATTATACTCTATCAATTCAATGTTAGAATCAATAGAAAGTAGGAAATTCGGAACTTTTGCTATAACACCTTCATCTTTGTAAACGTGGATATTTTTTAAATTGTTATTTTTTTACTCTCTGAAGAGATGAAGTTAATTTTGTGTATTTGTGTTTTCCCGATGGCAACATTCTATACTATCATTATCAACACTTGGTTATTAATAAACCAATTAAATTAAATTAAATTAAATTTTGATTCTACAATAATGGAACCACTCGGTCATATAATTAAAATTAATTAGAAGAAAAAAAACTGTAAAATTTTTGCTGTTTAGTAAATTTATAAGGTTCTTAAAGCCTGATTTTAATTAAATTTATCTCCTTCAAATAAATTTTTAAATTAATCTATTTATTTATCTTATTTTTAAAATTGACTTCTTAAAAGTTATCTTGTTTCTTAAATTTATTTTCTTAATAGTTAAGATTAAGTATCCTTTAAATCAGGGCTTCTCAAAAGGTGGGGCGCGGAATGTCTCCAGGGGGGTCGCGAAATGTGGAAGAAAAGTTTAAAGAAAATTAATTTATTGCTGTAGTTTTCATTAAAAAAAGAGTACACGTAAAGCTTTTAATAACATACAAGTTGGTTTTTGTGCTCTATTAGTTAATAGGATACATGAGCTTGTTTGGAATAAACCAATTATTTAATGTCTGGAATGAGCTTTGTAACACACTAAACGATGTCATTTTCCAGTGTCAAACGATTTCTTGATTTTGTTTTCAAATTCATCATTATGGAGAATCCTTGTTCACAGTTATAATGTGTAGAAAATGGCATCAAAGTTTTTAATGCTGTTGTGAAGAGTTTTGGGTATTCCTTTTTAATACGTATCCAAAATTTGTCGAAATAAGCTATGTTAAAAAAGTTGACTGATCACTTGAAATCTCTATCAGTTGATCGTGATGACCGACACTTAGCTCAGCTTTTGTTACGGCTTGCTCACTGAATGGATTGACTAGCCACACAACCCCACTCATATCCTCAACTGGAATGGAATCTGTAAACTGTTCAATCAAAGTTTCGAGATAGGATGATGCTAGTAAGCAGAAAGATGAAGTGTCAAGGGATGTGGTGCCAATACCCGACACATATTCTACAAACTCTTGAGTACGTTTAAAATTTTCAAAATCTCTGTCTAAACTTAAGACAAAGTTAAAACTTTTTTTGGGGGGGGGTCACCAAAATACTTAGCCTAAAAAGGGGTCGCAATGTCTAAAAGTTTGAGAACCCCTGCTGTAAATGATATTATTAAATTGAAATAGATAGTTTTTAGAATATTAACAAAGTATTTCTGTTTATTTGATTACTTTAGGACTTCCTCTCAAAAAAGAGAAAATTAAAAAAGATGTTACATGTTAAACAGAAAATGCTTTGTTGAAGGCAATATTAAAATAAAAAGTTTCAAAATAGTAGTAATACCTTAAACGATAAAAAAAGAGAGAGAAAAAAAAAGACTAAAGAAGTAAATGGATAGAACTGGTGAGTGTTATTTTTAAGCTGAAGTGATCACAGTTCTCTCAGTGTAATTTCTGAGAATTTGAAACGTCTGTTTTGATTTGAGAAAATGTCACTTTGTCCAGCACTTAATACGACCTTTTAAAATAGTCTCTACTGTTTCCCTCGCAGCTTTGTTATATGCATTACTGATTTCTAGCTTTTCTTTTTTTTAATTTTTATGGTGTTGAGAAACGAAGACAAGTTTTTAGGATAACTGTGAGTGGGCGGTTCTGTTCTAAACTTCAACAGATTACCGGTCACTACTATAACTATTCCTTTACAGCCCACACATTTTCATAAAACCATCTGTTTCAAACAATTCATGCTGACACAAGATAAAAAATTGAAAAAAAAAGACTATGATATTTATTTTCCTAATCCTGATGAAGTATTCTAGCTTATTCTTGAAAGAGATCAAAATAACATCATGTTGGGGGAAGAAAAAAAAAGGGGGAGGGAGAAAAGGGGGAACGAAACTTTTATTTAACTAATACTGAATGAACATTCTAGGTTATTCGATTTTTTTTCCTTCCTGTCTTACCATCCTTTCAAAATAATCCGAACAAACAAATTCATGAGCATTTCCATTCTACATTGCAAACGATATTTTAAAATTCGCACTACTCAATTTTTTTTTTCAAATCGTGATATTATATTTAAAGATCAATTCAATTTCAGAGACATCACTTTACAAGAGGGGAAAAAATACGAAAAGCTTATGTCATGCCACATGAAAATAATAATAATAATAAAAAAGTTATCGTTGCCAGCTGAAAACTATCAAAATGGAATGAAAAGGAAATGAAACTGAATCTGGCATTGCAGTAAAAAAAAAATTCGATATCGTTTAACCTAGAAAACGCCGCCGCCTTCTTGTTTCGGAAGAATCGAGTTACGGATGAGAAAATAAATTTTTAAAAATGTTTTTGTGCCTGAAAGTGCCAGATCGATTACGGTTGAAGGTAGCTTAGTTTTTTTTAAAAATATTTTTGAACGCAGGTAAAATAAAAATACACTCAAGTTCTTGACAAATTCAGTAAGGGTAAAGTAAACTTTAGGAATATTGCTCTTTTAATTAAATTTGTTGATTCGCAGTAGAATTTTTAAAGAAGTTTGCTATTTTAAATACTTACAAAATTGTAAACTAATTAGTAATATATGATGGTGAAAAAATAAATCAGCTCTTAAAAATTTTTTTTTTGAAAAATAAGAAGACAAATAACAAAACAATTTTTTGTTGTGAATTCAAATAAAAGAAAGAAATAAAAATAATTATATACATATTTTTTAAATAGCATTTTAAGAAATGAACTTATTATTTTTATCTCTTCTGTACAAATTATAGGTTCTATTAATTTTTATTTAATACTCTAAGAAATCATTAATTATGATTATTCTATACTAAACTGAATTTTATAGTTCATATAACACCGAATTGCATAATGCTGTTGTTGTTGTCACTTATGACACTTGCCATGGACAAGCCCCGCTGATACATCTGCAGGTTTTAAGCCAGAGATATGCGTCTCTTGTTTTACAAGTAGCACCATCTAGGGCCAAGAGTACGACTTAGCTATACACACGTCACAACCCTTTCTAGGGGGTGGACTTCATTCATGCAAATTCATTCATTCATCCACAGATCGTAATTTAGACCTGGAACAGAGAACACCTCTGAACACAACAACAACAAAATTACTCACAACAGCAACAAAATTACACAACAAACTACTTTACAACTTGGAATGATTATTTTTTCAAACATGGCAAGTAGAAATCCATTCTTTTTTCATCGATACAAACATCGATAGTTAAATTATCAAACACAATAGCTAGTGTTTACAAACTGTCGATAGTTTCAATTTTTAAAATATCGATAATCACCTTTTCTAATCAATATTTTTGAAATTATCGATAGCTGTAAAACTATCACAGAACAAATTATTGATGGTAGCAATAGTTTTGTGAAAGGCGATGTTATCGATTGTTTTAGTCGATAATTCCTAAAATCGATATTGTCGACTTTGCAAGGATACTATCAATAGTCTGTTGATGTTTAAAGAACACAATTTGTTGACATTCATTTGGTAAAATAATTGGTCATTCCGACGATTAGTTTTTCACTCATCGTACCAATATCATGAATGTAGACTACTATAAAAAATTTCATGAATTCCCATCGAATCGCAGCAAAATAGAGTATTGTTTTAAATTATATTCGTACAATAATAATGGTACATTTTTATTAGTATGTGGTGATTTCTATACAAGCCAATTAATATCCTTCGAGCTGAAGGGTCCCATTTGCTTGATCGGTATGATACTCGGCAACTAACCACAAGATTGGGAGTTCGGGCCTAGCGCTATCCGCTAATAACTGACAAGTAAATTATGCTTTAAAAAAAGAATTCTTTTGGGGAAATTGATTAAGTTGTTGAGAGTGGAGAACCTACCAAATTTTTACTTAGATATTTTTAGAAAATGGAAAGTGTTTAAGTTAGGATTCACAACCACTGTTGAACAATTCTAGATAATATTCTTTTATATAAAATTAAATCTAGCGAGAGTGATATGGTGTTTAGCGGGATTCTTTCGAAGTTCCCTCTCTAAAGAATACACAGTAATGTTCTTGAAGTTTCTCTCAGAGACGAGGAACAGACGACCCCTGATGACGTATTGAAGGGGCATGAATTTTTTTTATGAAATAAAAATAGACGAAATTAGGGCAGCTATTGAGAACTGATAATTTGATTTTTGCCGATTATTTCAAACATTGTACAGATGAATCTATTGCAACACATGAAACATGTTTCGATATAGGGTTCAACACAAACATGAATTGAATTGCAACATTTCTAGCAAAAGAAAAAAAAAGTCTGATAGTAGAAAATATTCGCTCTATAATAATAATAATAAAAAAACTCTTTTCTAATTAGAATTAAAGCATACCTCATCAAAAGAGATGAACGGTGGGAAATATCTCAACATTTTAGGTTACACAGGAAGAAGTGAAACAAAAATGCTTTAAAAATGTAACTGTGGATCGAAATAGGCGAAAATAGCGTTATTCGTTGTGGTGGTTATCGTGTTCCGGTTTGCAACGGAAGGAAGGGCGCAGAAGCTTCTGTGGGTATGGATCCTGAACACCCGAGGGCAGAAGTCTGACTTCTAGCTCACACACGTCACAAACCCTTTTTACAGGGCGGACTTCATACATGTATTTCATTCATTCATCCACCCACAGATCGTAATTTAGATTTGGAACAGAGGTCGATCACCACTTAGCCAGTACCCTCTTTGGTATTACTCTCGACGCGGAGGATTTTGTGACCAGGACAGATTTAAAGTGCACCACACCCACCCACCATTGTAGCTAAGATACTCGGCTACAAACACTAGCGGCGTGGGCTCGTATCTCAATCTTCACCCGCCATACTGGTGATCTTGACATCGTTACTTCATGCAGCAGTCGTGGCGCCTTATAACCTTAGCCAAAGTCGTCAGACACACTTGACGCAACAACAAAAAAAGTCGTCAGACACAGTTGATGCAGCAACTAAAACAAAAGCCGTCAAACCTCACTTGACGCATCTACGCACTCAACACTCGCCATAACGCTGACCGCGGTAAAAGAAAATCGTTCGTCTCTCCACCGACTCGCTGGTGGGGGAGCACTGTTGCTATATTTCATAAGCCAAATAACATCTACGATACACAAGTAGTATTTTTGTATTGCGTTATGTTACTCGACTACAAACACTAGTGTCACGGGTTTGTACCTCGACCTTCAAAAGTCACAAGTTCACGTGTATTCGAATAGAAAAGCAGGATGTCTTCCTATGAATGGATTTTATTCAAAATTTGATAGAAATTGACACATTTGATCGTAAGTTCATGTACTAAATTTTATTCGTCTACCTTAAACTGTTTTTGATTTATAGCGTATTACAGACAGACAAACAGATATAGTGACAGACAGACATAACGCAAAAAAAAAAAAAAAAAAAACGCGTTTTCTGATTTAGGAAGATCTGAAACCTGAAGATCTAGCAAAATTTCCAGTTCAAATTTTCTGAAAATTAAATATTGCAATATTTTCTCTAGACTTCATATTCGAGACAGTTAAAAGAGCAAGGATTTGGACTAATGTTTTTTGGAATTCATGACATGCTCTGCGTCCATGACTGCAGTAAATTTTTCTTTCACTATGTTCGAACAAATTGCAGAGCATTCTCAACGGAATAAAAAACTGTAAAGCCGAAGTACACAGGACAGACATTTCGTCAATCTCTGTTCAAATCGTACCAAATAGTACAAACTTGCTACGCATAAGTTAAAAGCACAGTTAGATTACCCTATCTGACAATTTACAGCCTTTAAAATGTTTTTTGGTGATTGCGCTGTGTTTGTTTGTTTATTAAGAAAATATGAAGATCTAAGTTGTTTGATTGTAGCGTTATTGATGAGAGATGGTGTTCTTGTGCAAACAATTTATATTAAAATTAACCTTGAATTAGTGCTTTCTGTTTCTGTTATGATTTATAATTTCTTGAGATGATTACTGTCTAATAATTATTAGTAAACGTTTTCACCTTAAAAGTAAATGTTTGCAGAAGTAAATGTTTTAATATTTTTTCTGCAATAAGGAAAATATGAAGGCATTTGAAATCTTGAAGAAGTTTTGAATAAAGCAAATACAAGAAGAATTCTAACAACCATTTGTTACGTTTTTAGCGTAGCGGGTTCGGATTGAATGGACTTTGTATGAGGACAGCACAAACAAATTTATTTACAGCTATTTACAGTTATTTACAGGATAATTGATAAAGTAAAATTTTTTAGATAAATACAATTCAGCAGTCAACAGTCAATTACAGCGTAAATTCAAGTCTTACGCACGATAAAAACAGACTACAAAACAGCTATCGTATAGCACAGCAACAGTTAATCACAGCGAGCTCAATAACACAGCGTTAACAGCAAACGCAAACACAGCTCACAATCCTTTAGTCCAGCGAGACGCTTTTTATTACAAAACAAACTCTCCACTAACTCGATCAAATCACTATAGCAACTAACTAACTCACGTTAGTGGTTGGATTATTGGGGCACCTAGCCCCGGCAGGGGCTTATCCCCAGTCATGATAAAATGCTTCCTCATTGCATTCAGCTACTGACGTGATCAATTACGAAAAAGACTGAGAAAGTGGAGAGAAACTCTGGGTGCCACCCTGCGAAGCAGGGCGAGCCCAGTGGTCCTGGAATGAAGTCCACCTGGCTACAGGGAAGGTCCGAGTATGACTGACGGTGGTAGAGAGCTGCAAGGAGTCTGGCCACGGTGGAGGAGAGTCGGTGAAGGGAGAGAGAGTTCTTGTCCAATCAGGGGTCTTCAGGGGCGTGGTCTGTGAGGAGCGATGATCTTGGCAGATTTTTGCATTTTTGGTCGGAAAAGAGAGGATTTTTCTTTGAACTAGTTGGGCCAATCAGCAGAGAGGGTAATTCTGTAGAAAGGAAGTCTGGAGTTAGGCAAGTAACGCATTGATTAAGATGAGCTTTCGTTCTTCTTTGTTTGAGGTTTTCTTGAGGCTTTTTGCAGCATTTATTATATCAGGGAATTCTTGCAAAAGGGTTTTAATTTCTTTTAATGCTTCTAAGATTTCTTTAAATTCTGTCAGATCAATTTTGCTTGGTGTTGTAGGTATTTTATAAGGTTCAGTGGGTGCAGTAGTTTGGCTGTTCACTTGGGGAGGCTCAGTAGTTTTGAGGTCAGCTGGGGCTTTTCTCTGTACTGCATCAGCAAATGTTCTTCTCGTAGCTCCAATCTTTTTTGTCGTGGGGTAGCTTTTACACCCCCTCCAGGAGGCCAGGTGTCCCTTTTCCTTGCAATTGATGCATGTTGGTTCGGGTATCCTTTCCGTGATGGTGCATTTCTGGGTGGGATGGTCTCCGTTACATTTAATACATCGCGGATTGCATTTGCAATTCCGTGCACTATGGAAGAAGCCTGCACAATTAAAACACATGGTGGCTTTTGTGGGCGATCTGTAAGGTTGGATGAAGACTCTGATGTAGAGTAGCGATTTTACGTTGTAAATGTTCTTGAAGTTACCGGATTTTTTGATTTCTACTAAAAATATGGGATGCGGGGTTTTGGTTTTAAAATTTCTGAGCTGAGAGATGCGTTCGACTTGGTAGCTCAATTCCTCAAGTGCTTCTTTTATTTCGTTTTTATCTTGGCACCCTGGGAGGCCTTTTATGACAACTTTTAGGGGGCGCTCAGCTGGGTCTTCTGATATGACGTATTCTTTCTTTGAGCTATCCAGAATATTCAGGATTCCAGATCTGTCTGTCTCACTTTTAGGCATGATTTTTATGAAACCATTCTCGTATTTATTTTCAGTGTCTGGATAGTTTCTGCAGATTGCCTGGAGGGTAATATTATAATCCTGTGTCAGCTTCAGATTGATGGGTGGGATTACTTTTTTGATTTGGGAGATTTCATCTTCAAGGGCCTGGAACTTGTTGTGGACGGCTATTTCCTGATTATCTATAGACTTCTTTCTCTTGGCTGCATGTTTCTTGTCAATTTTCAGGAATGGCACTTCTGTGTCCATATTCTCGATTTCTTCCACGTGGGGAGCATGATTGAGACAGTTCTTTATCGGGCATGGTCCAAGTTCTGTCAGGATTTCTTCTATGCCTTCAATATCGGCCTGTATTTCCTTTAGTTGGGTTAGATCATCAAGGAACTGGGTGGTGTGTTCTAGGTTATCATTCCTCATTTGTTGTAGCGTTTCCTCAAAGGATTTTTCTAACTCATGTTGTTGTAGTGATCTTGTTTGCTTTTCTTGTATGTAAGTGCAAAGGTTAATATCGCCTTTGTGTGGTCTACAACCTCTCCTGATGCATGGTTGCATTAATTTAATTTTGTTCTCAGATTCATTGGCTCTCTTTTCCATAAATTCAATGTTCTTTAAGTTGTCGGGAGTAGTTGCCCGGCTATTAGGATTTGTTAAATCTTTTCTGTAAAAATCAGCAGCTTTGCGCGAATCTCTCAGTGTCCTATGTAAATTGCCAAGGGAATTGCAGTGAGCCTCAATTTTCTTAGCGAATTCTGAGGGATAATAAATGTTACGTATCCAAAGCGAACTCTTGTCTGAGACTGATGAGTCCTTACTGGAGACCGAAGCGACCGAGCGTCCGTCTACTTCCATGGCTGAAGACGGAAAAAAAGCAAATAGCACTGTTCGTGAAGATTTGCAATAAAAGTCGCAAAAAATTTCAAAATGGCGGCGTAAAAAGAACTCACTCACTCACCAATTTATAATCAACAACTGAACTGTTTCTATTCATGTCTATTCATGTACGTTCAAAATAAAAGCAACTAACTAACTCACGCCGGCTACTCGTCCTTATATATCCGAGAAGCGCGTGCACCTGAGTCTCGTGAAAATTCTCAAAACATCGCGCACAATCTAGCGGCTATTAGATTATTCCTTTCGCCAAACGTGGCCAACCTTGGCGAGTTTTCGTGCCGCACGCCCGCTTGTAACATTGCCCCCTCCTCAAGGACTGCACGTCCCGGGCAGTACAGACCCCGAGCAGAAGGCACTCAAAAGTAACAATTCCATACACACAAAATTACAGACATAATCATTGAAAAAGAATTAACATAAAGAACTCTATTTACAAATATACAGGTCATATTTACATAAATAAGGAAACCATGGTTTCAACTAAGTATTTGACAAGTCACCATAATAAGGGGCTAGCCGGTCGTAATGTACTACTCTTGGTTTTGAGTTCGGTGACTTCCTTATTCGAACCACGACGTCATTCAGTCTTTTCAGGACTGTATAAGGGCCTTCCCAGGAAGACTGCAGCTTCGGAGAGAGTCCCTTTCGTCGAATCGGGTTCCAGAACCATACCTTGTCACCTTCCTTGAATTCATGTCCGGTGGCTTTCGTGTCGTACCTGGTCTTCATCTTTTCCGTCGCTATGTTGATCCGATCTCGGGCAAACCTGTGTACGTCTTCTAAACGGGCCTGGAGGTCTTGAACATAATCCACAGGCGAAGAAGGCGTATCCGGTGGACACCCGAACAGAAGATCACAGGGCAGTCGGAGTTCCCGTCCAAAGAGCATCTTGGATGGTGTGAAGCCAGTCGTTTCGTGAACCGCGCTTCTATAAGCAAGCAGGAACAAGGGTAGTTTCTGATCCCAATCCTGTTGGTTTTTTGAAACGAAAAGAGAGAGGTTATTTAGAATAGTACGATTGAACCTCTCTACCATGCCGTCTGATTGGGGATGAAGAGGTGTTGTCTGAGTTTTGTCGATTCGGAGGAGCTTGCAGAGTCCTTGACATACAGCAGAAGTAAAATTCCTCCCTTGATCGGAGTGAAGCTGAAGAGGTGTTCCAAATCTGAAAATCCAGTTCTGAAGTAAGACTTCTGCTACAGTAGTCGCCTCTTGATCAGGAATTGGATAAGCCTCTGGCCACTTCGTGAAATAATCCATAACAACTAGAATGTTTCTATTTCCATTGTCTGTCCGAGGAAGAGGTCCCAAGATGTCAAAGGCGATTCTCTCAAATGGTGCACCTACATTATACCGCTGTAACTTACCACGACTGCGTGTTTTTGGTCCTTTACGGGCGTTACAGTCATCACATGTTCTGCACCATTCTTGAACATCATCTTTCAAGTTGTTCCAATAGAAACGCTCCCGGACTTTATGAATTGTCTTCATGACTCCGAAATGGCCACCTGCAGGACTGCTGTGTAACTCCTTCAGAACTTGGTTTATCCTTGATCGGGGAAGTACAAGTTGCCACTTAATTGACTTCCCATCTTCGGACTCCCATTTTCTATACAAGATGCCGTTTCTAATTTCGAGTGAATTCCAGAGGGCCCAATAACGTTTAGTTCCAGTACTGAGGCTAGAAATGTCCCGCCATTCAGGTCTTGAATTGTGTGATTGCATGAATTCTATAATCGGTTTAATGTCAGGATCGTTTATTTGTTCTTTGCGAATCTCTTCGTCACTCCAGGGATCAGATTGATGTTGGACGGCTCCTGCGATTTGGCGTGCAGTTGGTGTAACAATCCCATATTTCTTTTCAGCAGAGGAGCAGTAGCGACAACCCTTGGAGCAGGGCTTTCTTGATAAGGCATCTGCATTTCCATGCAACGACTCTTTCCGATGTTTAATTTCAAAGTCGTATTCCTGAAGTTTCTGTATCCATCTGGCTATCTGACCCTCCGGATTCTTGAAATTTAAAAGCCAAGTCAGAGATGCATGGTCCGTTCGGAGCAGAAATTTTCTTCCATAAAGGTAACTATGGAAATTCTCCACGGCCTTCACTATAGCGAGCAATTCTTTCCTGGTGACACAATAATTTCGTTCCGGTTTCGAAAGACACTTGCTCCAATATGCGATGACACGTTCGTGGCCGTCGATTTCTTGAGATAATACTGCTCCAACGCTCTCATTACTTGCATCTGTATCCAGGATGAATTGTTTTTCAGGATCAGGATAGGACAGGATGGGAGCCGATGTCAAGGCTTCTTTCAAGTCGTTAAATGCCTTTTCACATTCATCCGACCACAAGAATTTTTGTTTGTTTTCAGTTAGCCTGTGTAGTGGTCTAGCGATTAAAGAAAACCCCTTAACAAATCTCCTGTAATATGTACAGAGACCCAAGAAGCTTCTAAGTTCATGCACATTTTCAGGTCGGCGCCAGTTTCTAACTGCTGACACTTTTTCCGGGTCTGTTTGGACACCCGCTGCAGAAATTATGTGTCCAAGGTAGCTTACCTCATGACGAAACAAACGACATTTAGATGGATTCAACTTCAAGTTGGCATCTTTTAATTTTTCTAGAACCTTTCTTAAATTACAAAGATGCTCTTGAAAATTCCGTCCGACTATGATGATGTCATCAAGATAAACGAGGCAAGCTTCTGGAGTAAGTCCTTTTAAAACGGTCTCCATTAGGCGTTCAAAAGTTGCTGGCGCATTACAAAGGCCAAAAGGCATGACCTTAAATTGCCACAGTCCATGTCCTCCAGTTGTGAACGCTGTTTTCTCACGATCGTCAGGATGGATCTCCACTTGCCAGTATCCACTCTTCAGATCGAGAGTGGAGAACCACTCGTTCCCGGAGAGTGTATCTAGTGTATCATCGATTCGGGGAAGAGGGTACGAATCTTTTTTCGTGATGTCATTCAGTCGCCGGTAATCTACACAGAATCTTGTAGAACCATCTTTCTTACGGACCAAAACGATAGGAGAGGCCCAAGGGCTAGACGAAGGTTCGATGACGTCCTTTTCTTGCATGTCATTTAACAAATCTTTCACCTCTTCCACTTTGGCAAATGGGAATCTTCTGGCATTCTGTCGTATAGGAGGATGATTTCCAGTATTTATTCGGTGTTGCGTTAACTTCGTTCTCCCGACATCATCGGATGTTTGGGAGAATAAGTCTTTAAATTCATCAATAACTCTTCCTGCAGTGACTCTTTGCTCTTCCTCCAATTCAGTGTCTTTAAGTAATTCAAGGCTCAAACGGCCGGAGGACTCCTTTGATGTTAAGTTGGAATTCTTCTCGATACAGGTAACTGGAGAGCATTTAGCTAGAACTTCACCCTTCTTAATTAATTTTGATTTATTACTAACATTGATAACCCTGACGGGTACATTCTTTTTCGAGAGATCTACAAGACTGGAGGCCACCATCGTTCCACTTGGAAGACTCCCGTCGCTGGAAAATTCAACAACACCAAACCGGAAATTCTCCGTTTTGTCAGTAGATCCTTCTAAAATTATTTCTCTTCTAGCTGGGATGATAAAGTCTGTTGAAGCAACAATCTGATGGCATGTATTTACTCCTCCAGAACCTAAATGAAAAAGAGTCACGACTTCTGATGTGGAGTGCAGGGAGTTATTTTTAAAGTCAATTACAAAATCATATTTCTTCAGAAAGTCCAGTCCAAGTATAAAATCATCTGTAATTTCAGCTACGTAAACGGCATGGTCATAAGTAGCATTTCCAAATCTTATCACAATATTCATTTTTCCAATAATCGAGATTTTGTCACCAGTGACTGTTTGGAGGGTGACGCAGGGCGGTGTCCAGAGAATTTTCCTTCCGAGTTGTTCTGCAACATCTCTTCGCATGATGGTTACGTTGGCTCCGGTGTCAACGATCATTCGACAAGGAGTTCCGTTGACGAAGGCTTCAACAAATAAACCATTTTCACCGCCGCCTCTGGAAGATATCTGTAAAACTCCAAAATGGGGCTTTTCTTCATCTGGCAACCTCCGCCCCGCGAGACCGCCAAATTCTAGTTTTCCTGGTTGTTTTGAGAAGAGTCTTTAGCCCGTTTATCTAAGCGGGCTGAACAATTCCTTTGAACATGGCCCTCGTCGCCGCATTTCCAACATTTCACAGTTCTCTGGCCATGTTTGTTGGGCCTTTCATCTCCTTTCCGGATAAACTGGCAAATTGTTTTCATCATTTCAGTTAGATTCTGCATCGAAGAATCTGATGCCTCTTGAACCGTAGCACCCCTTACTGAGTGGCGATCCCTCCGTGCAGCTTGCTGAGCGGCTTCAAATTTCATTGCATAAACCAAAGCTGATTTTAAATCCTTCAATTCAGCCATTCGTAGGGACTTTTGTATCTCTGGATCCCTCACACCGTCGATGAAATACTGTAGGGCTAGTGTTTCCCATACCTCGGCAGGACAGTCGGAGAAGGCAAGATGGGAGAGTCTCTCTACATCTGCTGCAAGCTCTTGCAGGCTTTCATTCGATCGTTGTTGCCGGGTCTTTAACTGAAGACGGCTATAGTCCTTGAGGCACTTTTCTCCGAAGCGCAACTCCAGAGCGTTTGAAAGAGCTTCAAATTCCAGATGTTGATCTTCAGGAACAGTCCTCAAAATATCAGCAGCTTCTGCCCGTAGTGATGCAGCCAGTTGACGAGCCTTCGTGACTGGATCCCAACCATTGGCTTCTGCGACGATGGAGAATTGAGTCTTGTAGACTTGCCAGGATGTTTTTCCGTCGTACGTGGAAACTTTAATGCTTGATTTAGGAATAGCAGGTCCATGTTGAAATATTTCGGGCTCACGAACATTCGAGGATTGGATTTCAGATTTTATCTGTGAACCTTCCATTTTCTTTAATTTTTCCTCAAATGCGTTGAATCTTACGTCCACTTTTTCAAATTTCTCTTCAAAACTCTGCTGAATATTACGAATCTTTGTGTCGTTCTCTTGAACCTTTTCCGCTAAAGCATCTACTTTATAGTTGATTGCTTCTACGATATTAGCTTGGCCTTGTTCTATCTTCTCCATCTTTTCTTGCCCTTGTTCCATCGTCTTCGCCATCTTCTCTTGCCCTTCTTTCATTTCTTTAATGAAAGCAAAAAGCTGTTCAAATTTTGTTTTATCTGCTTCCTCCATCGCTCTAGTCTTCACCATTCAATCCCACTTCTGACACCAGTTGTTACGTTTTTAGCGTAGCGGGTTCGGATTGAATGGACTTTGTATGAGGACAGCACAAACAAATTTATTTACAGCTATTTACAGTTATTTACAGGATAATTGATAAAGTAAAATTTTTTAGATAAATACAATTCAGCAGTCAACAGTCAATTACAGCGTAAATTCAAGTCTTACGCACGATAAAAACAGACTACAAAACAGCTATCGTATATCACAGCAACAGTTAATCACAGCGAGCTCAATAACACAGCGTTAACAGCAAACGCAAACACAGCTCACAATCCTTTAGTCCAGCGAGACGCTTTTTATTACAAAACAAACTCTCCACTAACTCGATCAAATCACTATAGCAACTAACTAACTCACTTAATTGAAAATTGAGTGAGGTACCTAGCCCCGCAGGGGCTTACCCTCAAGCGTAGCAGGTGTTGATTGCAGCGTGGCTTGCGACTGACTGACTTAGACTTGAAAGTAGCTTGGTGCTCCCAGTAAGTTGGGGGCGTGGCGAGAGAGAGAAACAGAAATGTAATTGGCTGTGCGATTTGACTACAAAAGGTTTGAGTTAGGAAATTTTTAAACAGTTTATGGAGCAGAGGGCTTGCAGATAGCATTAAGGAGAATAAGAATTTTTGCTGTAGGGTCGGGATTACTCCGCATTTCTTTGGCGGCTTTAATTAAATTGGGGAATATGTGAAAGAGATTTTTAATTTCGTTGAAAGCATTAATCATATCACTTAAGTCTTCATTTACAAGAGGAGGAATTTGAGACGGGATGAATTGATCTGTGGGTTCATGCTGGGGGAGATTGGTTTTGAGAGAGCTGGCATAGGAGAGATTTTCTTGCCGAATTTTAGAGGAAAAGTAGTTCGCTCTATTTTGCCTAGAAGAAGTAATTTTGGGGAACTTGGGGCATCCTCTATACGCGGCAGTATGCCCCAGCTGTTCGCAGTTAATACACCTGGGTGTCTCAATTCTTTCTTTTTGAATACAATTACGGTGATATGTGCATCTCCACATTTGAGGCAGCGCGGCTGCATACAGCAATTTACGGCAGTGTGTCCAAAAAGATTACAATTGAAACACTGGGAAACGGAAAACCGTCCCCGGTAATTTTCAACCATAATCTTTAGGTAACCAATTTCAGTAACCTTGAAAATTTCGTCTACTATATCGTTTTTATTTAATTCAATTAAATATATGGGCAGGGGCTTCCTAGTTTTGTATTGCGTTAATCTGGTGATTTTATTTACGGCAAAACCGCGGTCGCTTAAGTCAAGTTTAATTAGTTCGGTTTCAAAATCAATAGGTAGCCCTTTGATAACGATCTTTACTGGTCTTTTGTTTTTCGGGGGGATAATATAGTATTCAAGGTTTTTGTCTTTAAAGAATTTGCAGAGTTCCTCATGATTTTGAAAAGTTGCTGGGAAAATTTTAATAAAATCATTAGCAAGAACGTTTTCTTTAATATCAAATTTTTCTTTGATTTCCTTAAGTATTACAGAGTAATTTTTAATATACCTTAACATGATGGGGGGAATTTTGAGAGGTTTATCCTTAGCGCAGTTTTTATCATTATCATTTGTTACTTTAGAAACCGAGGCATTATCAGAGGAGGAATCCATTAGCTCATCATTCAGAGCAGCAAAGCGATTATTTAGACTAATTTGTGGGGCAAGAGTATTAACATTAGTTGATTTAGCGGATTTTCTTTTAGGGGGAGAGGAGAAAACCTCATCCTTTTTATTACTAACACAGCCAATATCCAAAACTGAATCTGACTCACCTTGGAGCATCGGATTGCTGATGGAACTTGAAAGGTTTTCTTGAGATCCGGCACCCAAACGTTTTTTCTTATTGGCAGAATGGACTGGTTTACTCATCACAGACCAGAGCATTGACGAGGCCATCGGAGCATTTATAGGCGGATCAGGACCAACTTCCTGACGACTGCTCTCCTCCATGGTCGAGCAGTGAATGAAATGTGAATTTAACTAACTAACTCACGCCGGCTACTCGTCCTTATATATCCGAGAAGCGCGTGCACCTGAGTCTCGTGAAAATTCTCAAAACATCGCGCACAATCTAGCGGCTACTAGATTATTCCTTTCGCCAAACGTGGCCAACCTTGGCGAGTTTTCGTGCCGCACGCCCGCTTGTAACACATTAAAGTTAAATGAAAAATGTGACAAAAACTAGCAAAACAACAAGGTGATTTGTCTACTTTCCCACAATTATATTAACTAAAACAACTTCTACTTCATTTACTTGAACTTAAACACCAACTAAATAGGGCCTAATAAGCTTCTCCTTTCAATTATTTTTTTGGACATCGGCTATTATTTAAGACTAGCATGCACTTAACATTCCTAAATTGAAATTCGAGAAATTCCCTGTATAATTATTACATCTCTCAACCTATTTCTTAGAATGCATGGCAGAAAACTTTGTATACATGTTTATTTTGGTGCAGGTTCCTTGAACTAAATAAGCAATTATAAATGATCACCATCTTCGAAGCGGTGCGAGTTTTCTTTTTCGAATTCTGTTTCCTTATAATACTAGTTAATATTTATTCGTTAAGGTCATTCTGACAGTTTTAAATGCAAATCAGGAACTGTGATTCAATTTAATGAGCTAAAAATCGGTAGCCTCGCATCTATCTTTTTAAATCAGAAGAAGAAGAAAGAAAAAAAAGTATTAGAAGAACGAACATTCTGAAAAAAATAAATAAATAATCAGCTTGTGCTACAGCATTCGCATAAGAACAAATAAACCGGTTCTCGATCGTCCCATTACTTTGTAGATAGTGCAATAATGTTATTGTGATCGCCTGCATTTTGCTTTAATAATCGTTTGCTGTTTTTTTATCAACACAAATATTGTTCATTCGTTATCTGGCAACACGTTTCGAAGATTGACCCAGTGGCACTTTGATCCAACGGTCTTTCCGACCCGTCTTTCTGACAAACAGCGAAATGCGTTTGCCTACTAACCTCAAAGGCTTTTTGAAGTTTATCTTTTTTTTCTTTACTGTTCTTTTCTTTTTCTCCCTACCTGTTTTAATATTTCAAACGGCGTTTTGTACATGACGTGCATTTAAAAGGAAATTTCCGGCTTAGCTTTACCGTGTAGTGAGAGGGTTTTATAGACAATTTATACAAGTAGTTTCACCACATGGTTTTTTTGTGCTCGTTGAAAGGGTTGATAAAAGACTTATGTCGTTTTGACCTAAAGCACAAGGATTAGCTATCTTCTTCACGGATTGGGGTCTTCAATAGCTTCAATGGCAACTGGCGATGTCCCATTTATTTCTTTCAGAACTGAATGACTGAAAAAGCCGAAAATGAAAGTAATCACTACAAAAGTTTGACTAAAAATATCAATAAAGTTTCATTGGTATATATTTCAATGATAAAAGTTGTGGCTAAAACGGAATTATTAGTTAAATGGTAATTTAACCAAAGAATCAAGTGAGAGAAAGGACATATCACTGGTAATAAAGTATTTTATGCTACTGTTACAGTGAATTTGTGATTGAAATTCGTACACAGTGAGACGATAGGGGATTGATGAGTCATCGAAATGATCTAGGTATACTTATAAGACTTAGTCTCTAAAAAAAGCAGGATGTGTGATTGTATGCATTAGCTCTCAACAGGACTGTTTGACCTATAGCGACCAAATTTGGCTCAGATAAGTTTTAAAAAATGTATACCTCTGAAGATTTTTTTAAAAATTAAAATTATATATATATATATATAACAATTTTATAAGTCTAAACCAAATTATAAAAGATACATTACGAAATATAATTTTTAATTATTAAGTTAATAATTATATTTCTAAAAACACAGTGGAATATAGATGAATAAAAAAAAATAAGAATTTTCTCAAATGAATATATCTCCAAATTAATTTTCTAACTTTCCATTTAAGTTAGTCCATACTAACTTCATTCTAAAAATATTCTCGTATTTTCTGATCCATTTCATTTGTTCTAGTTAATTACAACAGAAACTTTGTAAAATTGCCGAATCGTCTGAAATTCGACAGCTCCCACGCTCCGAGAGAGAGGAGGGAAAAATATCCAGCTAAACACATTCCTTTAAAATATCCTTGTGTTTTACTTGTCTGATTAAGAGTGTGTCGAGGAAATCTCTATCGAAATCTCATTCTATACAAGCACTATGAAAAGCGCGCCTGCTTTTGTGTCGCGCTGTGGGCGGACGTGCCTTGTCCGCACTCTTGTAAATAAATCGTAATTTACCGGGATGGAATAAAATGAATGTAAAAATTCAAAGTGTCATCTATGTCTTCGAAACCACCTTCTTCTTACAATAAATAATAATCTTATATTACACACACACACATAACGCTTATGTACATGGCACAGAAATCGAGTTTATTTCTAATTGTCGAATGGCAACAGTGAAATGAAAGCAAAACTTCGTAACAGTTTCAGACTGCTTCATCATTGAACATTTTTGCGGTTTCAATGAGTAAAATATTTTATTTAACTAATTAATGGAGTTGCAAAATATTATTAAGTAATCTGTGGTTAGTTCACCTTGGTACCGAAGTGGACATTTAATCAGAGGAAAGGAGATATAAAATAAATCAATTAATAAACTTCAAACAATAAGTTCAATCAAATTCAAAAACTAGGCTTAACGGTTGTCAGATAAATAATCGTGGTAAGACTTAAGATTAATGTACGGTTTCCTGCTAAGCACATTAAAATCTTCCCATTCGTCGAAAAACTCTTTATAATCCTGGTACACGGTACTCCTTGATTTGGCTACTTTATACCGAGAAGCCGTGACGTCATTTCTGCCACGGATGCTCGTTGGCTTGATGCCAAAGCTATGGCTCCTGTTGAGTTAAAAAAATAAAAATTGGCGACATTCGTAAATGCGTCGTTTTTGTCTTGGCGACATTTTTCAAAATGGCGCCAAAGGATTACCGTATACTAGGATTTAACCAAAAATGTTAAAAGTCTGCAATACTGGGTGTAAAAAAGAAGATCTAACAAATGATCTTTATAGTTTCTATCAAAAATTGTCATGATAATATTTGGCGAGAAATCACTCCAAACATTTTCAGTTGCGGCGCCAGTATATTAAATTTAAGTCTAACTGTAATCGCTATAACTTGCTTATGGAAATTGAAACTCATATCTCCGAAAGCAATTATCTTATATAAATGCCTTCTGAATGATCTTAAAAAATTATTATTATTATTATTGCTTTTTTTGGCACTTTTCTGTTAGCCGGATGCAATCAAAAAATGTCAAAAAATTTGTCGGAATTCTACATTATTTGGTGATTTTACGCTTTAAAATCGTTGTCAAAAATTTGGGGGAATTCTGCATTATTTGACGATTTTTCACTTGCACCTGACTAATTGAAAAGTACCTCTTTTTTTAATGGCATAAATTTAATTTTTGTACAAGTGTTCATTTAATTTTAATGTAACACATTATCGTAAACAATGTTTTTATGGAATTCAATCTCTGCATTAAAACTTACAAACACGCACTGTTGGCATTCATATAATCCGTAGCTGGATCTGTTCCTTTTTTTATTTGTAGTAAAATGATTCAGTTGAATTCGTCTTTTTCAGTCACGTGAAATAATGAATAACACAAGATGAATTGGTACTTAGACCATCCATCTTTATCAACACATTTGAAGTCGTCGCCAATATATCGCTAAACCACCAATTATGGCAAAAAAATCGCCATTATTTTTAAAATTGTTCAAACTTTAACTGTCTTCTCCCATTTTAGTGGCATCGTTGGCGACGACGGTTTATCGCCACATTTGAATCCGTCGCCAATAAGTTACTAAACCTTTGGCGACTTTTGGCGAATGCAGTTTAATACGTAAGTGCCGAAGAACTAAAAAATTGCATTACATATTAATCATTTGCAGCTTTAAAAGCAAAAAGATCTAGACCAAAAAGCTAATTAGGCGAAATTTTGACATTTTCCACGATATCTATCAAAGATACATATCATGAACATTTTAAAACTAAAAATATAGTCTTTTAAATACCAATTTTTGTCATGTAATGTTTTATGATTTTTAAAAAAATTAAGTAAAATTAAGATTATTAAATGTAAAGCACAGTTTAAAAGAAAAGATTAAAATGAAATCCGCTATGCATATTTCAATGTATCGTGTCAGAACATCATTTCTTGAACGTCCAAGCACCACGTGCTCGTGCGAGTTAAATTATATTTCAATGCATTTTAATCGTTTCATTGAATGAGTCTCTTTAGTATTGCAGACGATCCAAAAAAACTTTGTCTCGCATTGATTGTTTAAAAAATATCGCTTTTCCTATTTATTTCATTTCATATAATCACGCTCTCAAAATGAGCTTTTTCTATATTTTATTGGCTGTAGTCACTAACTTATTTTTTTTAAAAAAAATCAGAGCTTATGTAAATGCGATGGCAACGCGTTATTAAAAGCTGATTTTTTGAGATGCTCAAGCAGATAGTACAATTTTTATTTTTCGCCTACGCATTAAAATGTTTATTTTTCGCTTACGGATATTTGTTGACGCCAGAAAACCTCATTGTCAAAACCATATCATGTTCTGACCTGATAAAAATTTCAATTTATCAATTTATAAATTAGATACTTTCATTTTTCCGCAATAATCCTCGATTGTTGCAAGTTGTATTATTATTTAAATTCCTTTTTCAATTAAAAACAAACGCGACATGTTTACATTTTAATTTTCTTACATTAAAACATTAATTAAATCTAAAGTAGGGTAATTTGTTTTGTCTATTTTATTTACCAGATCAGAATGTTTATTATAACCAGTGGTAAAATAGGTTTTTTTAAATGTTATTCTCTAAATATTGTTCACGGTATTAATGAAATCTTTTAAAAGACAACAAAAGTAATCAATAACACCAGTTGAAATAAGTGAAAGATTGAGCAATGATAGTAAAATAATAATTTTTTAATTAATAAAAAATAATGACATTATTTTGGTAAAGCAACTATTTTTTAAAAAAAGTTATAAAATAAGAGATAAATTTTTTTTAAGAAGTTACAAATAATAGAATCAGATTCTGAGAAAGGGCCTATTATTTAAAAAGAATATTAGTTATAAAATAAGAGTTAAAATTTGTCAATAAAATACAAATAATAGCATCAGATTCTGATAAAGAACTTATTCTTTAAAAGAAATATCTTAGTTATAAAATAAGAGTTAAAATTTGTTAATAGATTACAAATAATGACACCAGATTCTGATAAAATATATATATTTTAAAAAGATATAAGTTATAAAATTAACGTACATTAGTAGAAATTTAAAGGCCTTTGAATTTCGTTTATTTACGATTCGTTGAATCAAAAAATAATTAAATCAGATCAAAACTATAATAAAAACAAAACTTATTAAATCAGACCTTTCACCATTTGAAAAAGAGCTTATTGTTGGTGCCCGTTTAGCAGGTGCCCCGATTTCAAGGACGGCAGATATCACTGGGTTCTCAAAAGCAGCCGTATCAAAGGTCTTCAAAAGTTGGAATCAGAAATCAAAGCCCTTCTCTAGAAGACGTAATTACGGTTCGAACACAGTTTTCCAAGAACGTGATCGGCGGCTTCTCAGACGAATTGTACGGAAAAACAAGGATTCTACTGCAATTCAACTGATACAAATCGTCAACCCAACCCTCTTCCCAACAGATTTCAGCTCAAACCATGCACAGGGAATTGCAGAAAATAGAAACGTATAGTCGAGTGTCTGTGAGAAAACCACTCATTTCTGCCCGACACACAAAAATTCGTTTGCA
>JAOUZG010022949.1:1725710-1767174 GCA_026289955.1 Argiope argentata
ATATATATATATATATATATATATATATATGTCTAAATTTAAAGCAATATATTGAAAACCATTAAACCGTTAAAAATTTAGGTAAAACGAAATTGTCATGGCGACTGTTATTAAAAAGACGCCAAAAACGATGCCAAGCAAACCCTAAGAAAAAATATGAATGATTGCTCTAATTTGGCTACTTTTGCCCATTTTTTTGTATGATCTGGCGATTAATTTAAATTGGAAATAGTTTAAAATAGGAGATACAAAAATTATTACAGGTTATTTATTTTGAAATAATTTATATATTTTTGGATTATAAAAATAATAAACATATCATTTTTAAAATAAATTGGCTACCAGCAAAGTTAATAAAATTCATTATCAAATTAACATTCCAAAAAAGGTTTCATTTAGTTTGCGTGAAAAAAATAAATAAAAATGTTATGTGTTACTATAGTAATCATGAAAAGGATCTTTGAATAAAAATTTTTTTATCAGTTGATCAGACACATATTCTGTGCCTTAAAAACTAATAAATAATTCAAAAAATAAATTCTAAGCATTTTTATTAAAGAAACACTCGGGAAAAAATTTAAGATCTACTATGTCGCCATGACAACCTATTTCCTGACACTTTCCGTTCAAATATACTCGCCATTTTTACTTCACTTTAGAAGGCTTTTAACACTAATATTCTTCTGGAAAAGGAAGTGAGAACGCCTTATTCTCAAACAGATAAAAATAAAAATGCAAGAAATAAGGAAATACCAGAGAGAGAGAGAATATGCTTGAAACAATTTTCGAAGCCAATAAATGCACGTGCATTATAAATAACCCTCATCCTTGGATTGCTTTTCTTCGCGCGTGGATTCTTCAGTGACCGGTACCTGTTTGCAAGGCCGTTCCACGACAGACGCCCTCACAACTATTGATGGGTGAAATTCTGCTGTAATATTATTTAAAAAACATCGCAAAGGCCAAAGGTGGAATCTATGTTTACGTAATAAGAATTCAGAAGAGTAGCAGATGGAAGGTTTATGATCATCTGTTAAAAAAGCAAACGATTTTATTATACAACGAGAAAGGATGTTCGCATTCTTCTTTTTAATCTTTTAGAATATAAACAGCTAATAAAATGCCTTAATGTAATGCAAAAAATAATTCAATTATGGTAATTGAATTAAGATAGATAATCAGTGGTTTTTTAAATAGTTTTATTTTTTGCTGCTGTTATGCCGTATAACTAGAAAAGCTTGCTTGTGTTTTATTCAAATTTATTAAAACTCTCTTACAAAATATTAATTATCTGCATTTATTTAATCTTTAACCTACTATGTCTTTTGGTTAAATTTTGATTTCTTCTTAGCATGCTTTGTGTTTTTACAACTGTTTCATAATAGCAAAAATAATAAATATTAAAATGAAATCTGCTATGCATATTTCAATGTATCATGTCAGAGCATCATTTCTTGAACGGCCAAGCACCACGTGCGCGTGCAAGTTGAATTATATTTTTATTCGTTTTAATGGTTTCTTATTGAATGAGTCACTTTAGTATTGCAAACGTTCATAAAAACTTTGTATCGCATTGATTGTTTTTAAAAAATATCACATTTCCTATTTATTTCATTTCATATAATCACGTGCTCAAAAAGACATTTTTCTAGGTTTTATCATCTGTAGTCATTAACTTATTTTTTTAAATCAGAGCTTTAGCAAATGTAATGGCAACGAGTTATTAAAAGCTGATTTTTTAAAATGCTCGTGCAGTTAATAAAATTTTTATTTTTCGCCTTCGGATTTTTGATGACGCCACAAACCTCATTCCTAAAACAAAATCATGTTCTGACATGATATAAATACAGGGTAAGTCAAAATGAATATAGCGATTACAAACGGCTATAACTATTTAATGAAAAAATATTTATCGATAAGATTTACACAGAATGTAGAAGAATCTTCAAAATTTTATATACAGAAGTCATAGATGTTCTATGTGACTTCCCTTGGTCACACGGACAACATCTAATCGGTATTCCATTTCACGCCATACATTCTGAAGCATTTGTTCATTAACCGACTCAAGCGCATTACAAATGCGTACTTTCAGTTCTTCAACTGTTTTGGGCAAGGGAAACACAAACACTCTGTCTTTCACATAACCCCATAGGTAGAAATCACAGGGTGTCAACATCCTGTTTCCTCAAACATCCGATGCCATCTGCGTATGTTGTTCGCATTTGGAGGTTCTTCATTGTACCGCTGACGAAATTTTCTCTGCACTGTAATAACAGAACGGCAACTGTGAAATTCCAACACAGAGAATGCTTTCTGCACGGGACTAGCCATTTCCACTAATGAGACGCCGCGCTGAACAGGTTTCTTGTCGTTGCGAAGTTCGATTTCGCGCATGCGCAGGCATCCGCTTGGCTGCACGTGCGCTTTACGTTAATAAATTTTGAAGTTCCGTTTACATTCTGTGTAAATCTTATCGATATATCTTTTTTCATTAAATAGTTATAGCCGTTTGTAATCGCTATATTCATTTTGACTTACCCTGTACAATGCATTTTCTTGTAGTTGCCCCGGCGGGACTATTACTTGCCTTCGGAAAATTGCATTTCTCATTCTTCTGCGCATGCGCAGCCTTCTTGCTGTCTTATAACTGGCCGAATGTGAACTCGGTATAAGTCTAACCAAAGATTGTCACTATTGTAGAATTAAGTCAAAGTGACACAAATAGTACAATTTCAATAAATTTGCGTGAATTCCATCCTGATGCTTCTTTTTTTTTCCATAAACCATGCATAAAACTAACATCGTGTAAAAGTAGTGATAATACAAATAACAGCAGAAAGCCTAAAGCGAATAATCGTCGCCAAACCAGTCTTCAAAATACTCTATTTCCATAATAATGGTCTTGTGGTTTCCATGTATTAATTTTATCCATTGCGTTTTTATTATCATGTCATAACATGATGCTGTTTTTGGAATGAGACTTATAGCATCAACAAAAATCCGGGCGAAAAATAAAAATTTTACTATCTGCCTGAGCATCTCAAAAAAAATCAAATTTTAATAACGCATTGTCATCGCATTTACAAAAGCTCTGTTTTATTTTTTAAAAATTAGTTAATGACAGCAGCAGATAAAACACGGAAAAATGTCATTTTGAGCCCATGATTATATGAAATGAAATAAATAAGAAATGGGATATTTTTTTAAAACAATAAATGTGTGGCAAATTTTTTTAGATCGTTTGCAATACTAAAGTGACTCATTCAATGAAACAAATAAAAATGAATAAAAAATATAATTTAACTTGCACGAGCACGTGGTGCTTGTCCATTCAAGAAATGATGTTCTGACATGATACATTGAAATATGCATAGCAAATTTCATTTTAATCTTTATTAAATATTTCCTCCATTCATAAAAACTGATACATGTTGAAATTATTCATTTAATTTGATATGATAAATCAAAATATCATTTATCGGAACATAATCGTTTGGCATTTTGCATTTCGGAAGAGAATGAAAAAAAAAAATCAGTGAAAAACACGAAATATGAAGACAAAACATAACTTTGTTTTAATTCACAGAAACGAGTAAATAAAATTCTAGTAGAAAAATGTTGCAAAAGCACAAAGTTAATTTTTTTTGGTCTTTTTTCTAACTCAAAAGAATTGTTTTTCAAAAAGATTCAAAACATCTTAAACTGCTTCTATTGAACTTTTTCTACTTAAACGAACATTTCTTTGATGTGAATGGGGCTTTCGGCAAAAGTTTCGAAATTAAACATCTTTAGGCAGCCACTTTTGTTTTGCTTGCAACTCAAAAGAATTTTGATTGGATGAAAGAATTCTCGTCTTTCAAAAGATTTTACTTTAAATAATGGAACATTCTTTACTCTTCCCGTGACCGAGACAATAGGAATAAAATGTAGTACAATTACCTTGTATTTTAAGAGTATAAAATTTAGAAGTGCTATAAATAATTGTGGTATTTTCACAGTATATGATTAACCCCCAGTTTATATGAAGTAAATGTGAAAAAAATATCAGATATGTTGAATACATTTTCATTTTAACACAAATTGGAAAGAAAAAAATCAACTAGAATTTTGTGTGGTTTTTTTAAAAAATATTTTCAGCAAATTTCTGAATTTCAAAGTTTGTGTAAGCGAAGACTTGCGTATATTTCATATTAGACAAAGGAAAAAAAGAGGAAAAGAGGAAATACTAGTAGCAATACTGAAAACGATTTTACTTAACAATAAAATATATTACTGTTGAATATGAATAAAAATTACTTTTTTAAAAACAACCTTAAAATTGAATAAACAACCGGAAATTGACATAATTGAAAAGATTTTTTTTAAAATTTAAAAATGATGAATAATTTATTTTTGTAATGTACCATCATATTTTTGGATGATCTATTAAAAATTTCTCAAAAATAGTTTTCATGTGCAAAGTTTCGTAATTTTGGTTTAACACACACATTTTATTATTATTAAGGATAGAGAAAAGAAAATGATGAAAAGTTTGAGATTATCATTGTTACAGGTTTTAACAATACTCTCAATATTACTACCAAAGGTTGAACCCGCACGAAGGCAAATATCAAGATTGATACCAAATGGTTACTACTGACCATGCAGAAACTTTCTTTCAGATTGTATGCCCTGCTATTGGAGTGGAGGTAACTCAAACATTACAGCATCGGTATACCCACCACAGAATTATTTTATACAGCAGGTATTCCATTCAATTGCTTACAATGGCTTTCTAATTGACAGTTATCGAATGAAATAAAATTAAATATAAAAGTTCAAAAGAAGAGGCCGGGATAACCTGGTTGGTAGAGCTTTGGACTAGTATTTTTTAGGTTGAGATCTCGAACCTAGCCGGCCAAAGATTCTCCGAATGTGTGTGTGTGGCTGGCACAAGCTAAATCTGTTCGTGGTTGCAAAGTCCTCCATATCGAGAGTAATATCACTGGGGGTACTGGGTCAGAGGTGATCGTTCTCTGTTCCAGGTCTAAATTACGATCTGTGGATGGATGCATGAATGAAGTCCACCTCGTAAAAAACGCTTGTGAGTGTGTGATCTAGAAGTCAGACTTCTGCCCTCCGGTGCTCAGGGGTTCATACCCTCAGAAGCTACTTCACCCCTCCTACCTTGTAAAGCGAAACACGACAATAACAACAACAAATGTAAAAGTGACATAAATATGATAAATAAGAAATATGTATATGGGCAATAATTTCAATTTAAAGACAACATGCTTCAAGAACGTTTTATTCTGGTAAACAAGGGAAAGGTTATTGAAAACAGAAACATCACAGCTCTATTAATTTTCAATCAACAGGAGTGGTCCCTCCCTAATTTTTTTCTTCACATTCTATCTATTAAAGATGTAATCCCAGTGAACTCCTTAAATGGCATGGGCATTCAATAGTTACAAAATATAAACTCTTGCTTTAAATTAAACATTTTTACCAAATATATCGTGTGATTCTTGGCGAGTTATTTGGCGATTTGGCATGCCAAAATCCAACATCAAATTTAAAATATTTCAGTAATTGTGTTTTTGAGTTATCGCGCTTAAATATTTCTGAAAGTACAAATCATTAGATGTTCAACCATTTGTTGTATTAGACTCCAAACCTGGTAGTGTTATCTGTATACAAAATTTTATCTTTTTAGCTCTTATCATTTTGTATTTATTGCGCTAATTTATGTTGAAACCGGCGAGTAGACAGATTTCCAATGAAAGGGTTTCGCCCAAAAATCGATAGAAATCTACAAACTAGACTTTAAGCCTATATACTAAATTTCATCGCACTAGCTCAAAACGTTTGTGAGTTATATTTCTCACAGACAGACTGACCTTTCCCAAAAATGTGTTTTTCGAAAGTAGGGAAAACGTAAGTTATAAGAAAGGTATAAAACGTAATAATTCGTCAAAATCCGTTCGATTTTTTTATGAGTACTATCATTTCTCTTAAGTTTCGTATACGAGAAAGTAAAAAACAACAACAAATGAATAAAGTATAAAGAATATTGTTGTTTTTATGAGTACTATCATTTCTCTTATATTTCGTATACGAGAAAGTAAAAAAAAACAACAACAAATGAATAAAGTATAAAGAATATTTTTGTTGTTTTTATGAGTACTATCATTTCTCTTATGTTTTATATACGAGAAAGTAAAAAAAACAACAACAAATGAATAAAGTATAAAGAATATTGTTGTTGTTTTTCTCGTGTTCCGCTTTACAACCGAAGTAGGGGGTGCAGTCTCTTCTGAGAATAAGGACCTCTGAGCACCCGAGAGCAGAAGTCTGACTTCTAGCTCACGCACGTCACAAACCCTTTTTATCGGGCGGACTTCATTCATTCATTCACAGATCGTAATTTAGACCTGGAACAGAAAACGATCACCTCTGACTCAGTACCCTCAGTGGTATTACTCTCGACATGGAGGACTTCGTGACCAGGACCGATTTAATGTTCGGCAGTCACCACACACACGGAGAGTCTTCGGCTGGTGGATTCAAACTCGCAGCCCAAGAGATGCGAATTCCCCGCCATACCAACCAGGCTATCCCGGTCCATAAAAATATTATTATAATAAATAAGCCGGCGTCCTGGAACAGAGGTAGCTCGTCTTTCTCGTGCTGGTGTCCCGGGTTCGAGTCCGGGTTAGGACATGGTTGTTCTTACATGGTTGTACTATCAGTGAGATGTGTGAACGTATCCCCGGTGTAAAAAGGGGCTGATGAGCTTGTAGTTAAGACTTACGACTCTTGTACCCAATTGCGTTACTTGAAACAAGAGGAACACCCTCTGCATAAAATCGCTGACTGCGTCAGCGAGCTTCTCCATGGCAAGTGCCATTAATAACAAAAACAATAGTAAAGTATAAAAACCAGAAAAGTGATATTCCGTGATAATGAACATTTATGTAAAGGACAGACTATTTTAATTTAAAATTAAGTCAACAAATCAGAAAAAATATTTAATCATGAATTTTCAAGCACTAGTTCAAGAATAGATATTCAATAAATAAAGGAAATTTCCCCCTCAAGAACACTTCAAATAAGAAATTACGAAAAGGCAATTTACGCTTGTGATATTTGAAAGTAATATCAGAATTCAGGTCAAATTTCGGATGAAATTCAATTTGCGTTATTAGATAATACACATGGTCAAATGTTGCAAGAATGATAAAAATAAAAGTATTGATGCTTTTTTTTAATGAAAGAGTATCGATTAGTAGGCAGACGATTATGTGACCTTGGAGTACCTAGATGTAAAATTGAATTTTAATAGAATTTTTCCACCTGTGAATCAAACGATCTGAAATGTTTTTAATGAAATAACTTATTTTTTTAACAATTTAATGCTTCAGTTCATATTTTTTTGTGGGTTGCCAAAACTTTACATTCTCAATTCCAAAAAAAAAAGTTAATCGAAATTCAATTACATCTAAGTTTTTAATTTCCGCTTTGAGATTGAATTAATTTATATTGCCATTGGTACATGAAATAAAAAAAGACCATAAAATATATATGCAAACGATATTTCTGTACATTTTTATCCATATCAAAATATAATTAAAATATTCCTGACGATTATTTTGCGAATATTAAAATTTTATTCTTATAAGAACAAAGCAGAGTAAAAATATTATTTTAAGAATGTTTTATTTGAAGTTTCGTGGATATTTTAATTATGCTCTAATCTAGAGAACATAATACAAAAATATTGTCTTAGTCTGTTTTATCCGATGTTGTTTTTAAAGTACAGTTACTCTCTTATTTTCGATAGTTACTATTATTTGATAAATCAGAAAAGTACACAAATTTTGTACATTATCCATAAACTGAGCATTTTATAAAAATAGCATTCAAATTATAAACATCTGCGCTTCGCGTGTGATTAAGTAAAAGAATTAATTCACGTGACGTCACAATCGAATGACTGCGCATGTCATTTAACACTATATTATACGCTGTTTTATCCCGTTAGGTCCATGATCAATCGTCTACTATCCGTGGTTTTTAGGCTTAACATGTTTTTGGCAGATTATTTCAAACGATTATGTTCATTTCCTTAATGTTTGATGCATTTAAAATTGGTAATTAATCGATTTTACAGATACATTTTGAAATACTTTCGAATCAAACTAATTCAGAATAAAGAATATTAAATATTTCTAATCTGTATCGCGTTGCTTCAAATGACATAAAAAAAATTCCTGCATTTGCTTTGCCTCAAATGGCGTTGAAAATTTAACACCAAATGAGTGTGTTCTGATTTATTTTTAACGGATACGAATTTGATTTTGATTTGGCCAGGCATAATTTTTTTTGATAAATCATTTATATTAATTGTAATTATTTAATAAAAAGTTACTAAAATAAAATGTTTCTTTTTTGACTTAAGTAGGAATTGACTTTAATTTTTTTTAAAAAAATATTATTTGCTCATTATTATACGTAAGTGAATTGACTTCATTTTCATTTGTAAGAGGATTCAATTTAATATTATGAAGCAATTAAAAAGCGAAATTTTCATTTCTTTTGAATAAAATAGGTTGCAATAAACGCTACTAATATTGATTGTTGGAAATTTTTAACAATATTGTACATTATCTATTAGTTGAATAAAAATATTTAGATTGTTGTACACTATTTGACAAGCATATTGTTAAAAATAAAAGGGAAAGATAATTTTTGCACATTTTATACAAATTTATAAATTCAGATATGAGCATAAGCAGCAAGTAATGGTTTCTATTTTAGATCAAGGATCATTTGATGAAGATCTTTTTGCTTGTGATCTGGTAATTATGAATCAAAGGGTTTTAGGTTTGTACCTGAATCTGCCTGAAATTTGTCACACACAATGGCTCAGACAATTTAAAGTACACCTTAGGTTTGCGTGATAAATATCTGTGAGCCACACTCGAAATAGTGGTTCACAAACACGAAATTAGAATCAGAAAGCATTTAAAACAAGTATTGCAAGAAGAATGGGGTAAAATATCTTCAGATACCACCCAAAATGGGTCAAATCAATATCACGATTTTGAAAGACCATTTTAAAAGCCAAAAAGACATGCTATTAAAAATTGACAATTTCTTTCTTTTCCAGATATATTACAAAAATTTCGCGGGTATATTCACAATTTTTTTAGATAAAAATCTGCGTATTTTTAATGCTTCTGAAAATTTTCAGTTTAGAGATTTTTTCGTTGATTTTTCTCTATTTTTACTTTAAATTAAACTTATTTGTAAAAACAAAAGCAGCTTTGCACTTTCCAGTTCTGTGTTATATATATTGAAAATCGGATTTAACAAGCAAAAATAAGGTGTGCTCTCAATTGTTTGAGCCACTTCTTCTTGTGTACAGCCGACCACCCCGCCGCCACTGAACGTGGCAGTATCGACCGGATTTATTGTGGTCGACAGTGGTTTTTAGCAATGTCCATCCTTACATTGACCGAAACTGTCAAACTGATATTCTCTTCGAGATAATTCGCTCTAAAGTGGTAAAATATGACCACCTCCTCCTCTACAAATGTTTGAGCCACTGTATGTAAGTTCAGTGTTTTAAAATTTGACATGGATGCTCAAACATATTTTCGTTGGTGTTGTGTGGAAGTTTGAAGAAAGGGTTGTAGTCAGATAAGATATCATCCTCTTAGCTAAAATATGGTTCAAGAAGAAGAAATCCACCTTCCCACTCCCAAAAAATCCTAGTGATGTTTCAAAATAAGTTGTCAAATAAAATGTAATGCAACCTGTTTGGAAATCCATCACCCGTTGGACAATTGCTTTGATCCGATTCTGACAACAAATAAGATTTATTTGCCCAAAGACAAGTTCAAAAGACGCCATTTAAAGGACTATTCTATACACCAAACGATATCTATCTGTTTTGCGAATTTCGACTTTTCAAAGACTCACAGAATTGCCCAGTTCTGCTAGTCAGAAAACGATAATAGGACCAGAAATGGGAACACGGGCCGAGTTAAATTCGATAATAAATTCTTGGAGCTGAAACTCGTTCGAATATGTCCCCAAATTTTGAGATGAAATTCTGTGATGCGAATATATTGATCCTTCGGTTGTGTCGAACGCTGCACACGAGTGGGTATAAAAGACTTTTGAAATGTATTTCTTCCGGGCAGAGTGACTCTTGAACTGTCGCATTCTATTTTGAGACAATGAGACAGTACATTTGAATGGATCTCCAAGGAAAAGTAGGCTTAAGAGATGTCGAAATTCAGAAAACTAGATACAAATACCTCCTGTGAGGATCTAAAAGCATGTCATGGCTAAAAGATATTATAACTGAGCTCATTCAATTATTAGCCGACCATGCGAATAATATTCATTAGTTTATTGATATAAACCGATTTTGATTAATTATTTTTATCATATCAAATGAAAATAATATTTTTAAATTGCTTGCTACTGTTCGTTTTGCATCTTGTTTATTATCATGTGAGAACATGATGTTAATTTTGGGAATGAGATTTTCTGGCGTCAACAAAAATCCGTAAATGAAAAATAAACATTTTATTATCTGCACGAGCATCTAAAAAAAAATCAGCTTTTAATAACGTGATGTCATTGCATTTACAAAAGTTCTGATTTAAAAAAACAAGTTAATGACTACAGCAAATAAAACCTAGAAAAATGTCAGTTTGAGCACGTGATTATATGAAACGAAATAAACAGGAAATGGGATATTTTTTAAAAACAATCAATGCGAGACAAAGTTTATTTGGATCGTTTGCAATACTAAAGTGACTCATCCGATGAAACAATTAAAATGAATGAAAATATAATTTAACTCGCACGAGCACGTGGTGCTTGGCCACTCAAGAGATGATGTTCGGGCATGATACACTGAAATATGCATAGCAGGTTTCATTTTAATCTTTTATTGTTCTTTTGTCCGTCGAGACAATCCCTTTAAAACGATTTAACATTCTCAAAGGGTTGATATACATGGAGTATAATCAGTCCATTTTCTCAGTTTTCTATTAGATCTTAATATTTATTTGCCATTTTCGAACCATATTGTTTAAATTTAATTCTTATCATGTATATTTATTATTTACTGTTTAATTTTAAGGATTATCCATTGTACTGCGCTACCTGTTCCGTTGATAAATCAGGATTTACAGTATTGTTAAGTAAAATGTCTATCATATCATCTTTATTTATGTAAAATCAATGCATTAAAGCGCATGCGCAAAAGCACCGAGGGCTTTGATATCTGAAAAAGAATATTAGATATATTTACTATAAAAACAAAAACATTTTTATTGGTTAGCTACAACATAATCTCATATGAACCTCATATTTGTTAACTATAACATTATGACCTAACATAATGATGAAATTAATTGGCGAAATCAATCTAGTTATTGAGACAAGTGGTTGCCTGATTGTTACATTTTATAATATCTCTAGAAATTGAAAGACAGAGGGGGCAGATGAATACTGATACATGAAATAAAAAGTGGGGAAATCGGTGCTGTGAATATGATTGTGAGAGTCTGTCAGAACTTCCCTTTAAAGAGGATGCACAATGAACTAGTATTTTTGAGATTTCTACAGAAAGTAGGTGATGATGAGGAACTTATGACTGTTATTTACACATTTATTGATAATGAACTTTCATATGGAATAAAAATCACCGAAAAAGGATCTGTTTTAGACTGAAGGAATTGCGTCATAAGCAATCTTTTTTTTATTGTGTGTTATAAAGTAAAAAAAAATGTTTTTCTTTAAAATATTGTTACAAGCGGGCAAGCTTCGCGAAAGCGCACCAAAGGAAAAAACGTTGACGACGGTTGACGAGGAGTTCGCGCCAGACGAGTTGATTTGGTGAGGGGATTATTCTAGTGCCCGCTGGATCGTTCACGGCACTTTCCGATGTTTCGCATGCTTCTGGGAGTTCGTTCGCTCGGCTGTATAAGGGACGGTTGTCGCGGTTTGGCAGTTCCTCTCGAAGGAGTAGCGACTCGTTGTATGAGTTTATTATTTTTCTCGCTTGTTATTAGTGAGCTGTGTTTATGTTTGCTGTTAACGTTGTATAATTGAGCTCGCTGCGATTTACTGTTTGCTGTGCTATACGATAGCTGTTTTGCAATCTGTTTTTATTGTGCGTAAAGCATGCATTTACGCTGTTAGTGACTGTCGACTGCTGGATTGTGTTCATCTGAAATTTTACTTTATCAAGTCATCCTGCAAATAGCTGTAAATAAATTTGTTTGTGCTGTCCTCAAGTAAAGTTCATTCAATCCGAACTCGCTACGCTAAAAACGTAGCGATATGGTTAGAAGAATGAAGAAACGATATACAACGTCAGAATACGTAAGATTCTCATAATTGTTTTCATTGACGAAAACAACACAAAATATAATTATTTCCGTTATTTTAGACCATTTATTGGAAGCCATGATTGTTAGTTAAAGACTTCTTTACAAACAAATACTAAAACTAAACTCATTGGCATGACAACCCATGTGGGCCAAGGCCTATAGCAAGAATAGTTAACCTTTATGGATAAAAGGTAAAAAAATTTCTAAAGAAATGTTTCATGCGGTATAGACGGGCCTTCAAATAATTTTGATTTGTGATTACTGGGAAAATAATAAAACTAAATACTGACAATTCAAAATTCTTTATATATGACGAAAAATTACATTTTGCTCTGTATAATGCTAAATGTTTCAATTATACATCTAATTCAAATGAAACTATCATTACTGTGACTTCTTTTGTTGCAGATGATATGACAAATAATATAATAGAATTTTTAGATATTTTTAGTATATTGAATGCTGAATTGAAGTTTTCTTCTTCTATATAGTCTACAACCCTACCACCACTGAACGTAGTAGTATTGACAAGATTTGTTGTAGCCGACTGTGGACTGTAGCAATGTCCATCCTTACATTGACCGAATCTGTCATAGTCTCTTTGAGACAATTGGCCCCCAAGTGGTCAAACTCTGACCACCTCCTACTCTACACACTTTCAAACAGTTGGGAAAAAACTGACAATTTTAGACATCATGTCTCCTTCAGAGTCCTTATATTACTTGGTATCATCAGTACCGAGCTCAAGTCATTATTTTCAACTTGCAGATGTTTTCTACGTTCGGAGATTTCTGTGCATTCCTTTGAATAGTGGTAAGCAGTACCGATTCCTCCACAAATGCATTTATTTTTCTGCATTCTTCCAAATCTTTGGAAATATGCAGGGAATCTCCCATGCCCTGATATAATTTGGATTACCAAGTGGATGGTATCCTCTTATTTTTATTTCTGGATTAGGAATAAAATCGTAAGTGACTCTTCCTTTTTTGGACATATACCATCTGCCAAACCATTGTAGCTTAATTTCTTCTCTCAGTTCCCATTTTCAGACGCCATTTGATTTGGGGACAATCATATCCACACTCTTTTTCTGTGCAGCCATCTTTGCATATTGATCCACCTTTTCGTTACCATATATCCCAATATGGGCCTTAACCCAACTGCTGAATTGGAGTCGTCTGACAAACGGTTTCTAAATGAATCTTTAACTTTATTCATCTCTGAAAATAATGACTCGCTGGCACAGATAAATGAAAAAGAAGATAAAGTAGCATAAGCCCATCAAACAGAGATCTATCAAAATTTCTAATTTTGCTTTTTTTAAAGATAACAATATGTTTTTCCTTGCATATAGATACTTTGTATATATAAAAAAAGAAATAGAAAGGTTGAAAAGATTTATTTCCCTTAAGCAAAGTTCTCTATCGCATACACCATTAAATATCGAAACTCCAACTGAGAGGATTTATTCATTTAATTTGTATGGTAAACCGATCTTAAGTAATTAAGTCAATCCATTTAATTGATTGGAGTATTTGATGTTGACTGAGGTAGTCAGTGTTTGCATCCAGGAAGTCGTCAATATCCAGGTGCCGATTTACCGGATTTATTCAATTAATTCCGATTGATATGCCGTGTAAAACTAATCTGGTACAGACACCTGTCTAGTTCGAAGATTATTTCTACTTAAAGCGTTCCTTATTTCACGAATGCAACATATTTTTCAAATGAAAAATAACTTCACTACTTTAACAAGCATACTAATCTAATCACATATTTTCTAGTTTCAATTCAAACTTTTTTCAAATATAATTATTACAATTTATTTTTTTGTCACGTCGCCCATTATGATGTAATAAAACTGTCTTGGATATTTTTTAACCTTTTTTCGCGAAAGAACGAAAAGAACAAAGCTTGAATTGTGAAAAAAAATTTATTATTTAAAAATTCTGTCGATTTTTTAATATAGATATTTTCTAGCTTCTGCATCTCTATGAAAGGATAATTGTTAAAAGGAAATTAATAAACGATTGAAATATGGTATATCGTTTTTACAAAAATATTGTAGACTTCCATTTTATCGTGGAAGAGTTTAATTAATGAGATGTCTGTCTGTCATGTATATAAGAACACGTATTTTTGCTTGAAGCAGAAGGCAGTTTCGAAGACATAGGAGAGATTTTCGAATTTTTAACTTAAGTTTATTTCCATCCTGGAAGGCACAAACGGCACAGACAAGGAGCATTCTTTAACAGGGAAATTCTTTCACACAAAAAGCGAAGAAACATAAAAGAGGTAGAAATTAATTATCCCTGATCTTATATACCATCAGATTTTCGTAGGAATTTCTCTACAAGTACCGATTTAGACAAGGGAATCATAGGGATCTTTTAAAGGAATGTGCTTCAATGAATATTATTTTGTCCTTTCACTCGGAGTGTGGGAGCCGGTTGGCATTAGTTAATTCAGCAATTTTACAAAGGCTCTGTTGAATTATTTAAATAGAAAAAATGGAATGAGATCAGGAAAAAAGATATCTTAGAATGAAGTTCCTATGGGCTAAATTAAGACAAAATTTAGGAAATAAATTTTAAATTATCATACAAATCTATCTATATACAACGGGAATTGGTACCCCCGAAACTTTCTTGTATACTTTCTAGTAAATATACCTCTGCAGTATTAACTGCATGCTATAAATGAGCAATAGTTATGAAATATTAGTTGCTATTTTCGTGCAATAATTGGCAATTAACATCTGGATTGGGGTTAATACACTAGCGGTTAATATAGAACTGGAATGCGGTTATTACAACAGAAGTTTATTTTTGAATATATTTTCCTTGTTATATCAGGTCTCTAAATTCCATGTAGCTGTTCTAGCTCCACGGTTGAAAGGAGGAGAAGCGAAGAGCGTGGAACAGTTGCACGGGAATGTGTGGCTGATACCGGTAAGATTGTGTGTTGGTAGGAGCTCCAGTGGGAATTCTAGGATATGAGTTTAAATTTAGTGTGGAATTTATTTGTATA
The DNA here is from genome assembly GCA_026289955.1 of Argiope argentata. NCBI lineage: Eukaryota > Metazoa > Arthropoda > Arachnida > Araneae > Araneidae > Argiope > Argiope argentata. The sequence continues at coordinate 1,741,142 of JAOUZG010022949.1, forward strand.
TATGTTATAGTTGATTTTTAATACTTAAAATATAATAAGCTTATGCTATCGAGAAAAGTGTCATCACTTATGTCAAGGCAAGCATCAGATTGATTAAGGTTAAAAGTTATTACGAAATTACAATTTTAGTCACTTGTTTTAAAATTGTGTAAGTAGAGATTTATTAACTGTCAATGTCTTAATGGATTTGGTTCTAAATTGGGTGCATTCATAAATTTTAGTTGTTCAATTTATGATAAATTTTAAAGATATTGCTCTCTTCGTTTTTGGACAACCGAAAAAGAAGGACAAACAGAGAGACAGACTTTCCCTAAAAGGGGCTTATTAAAAATTTGATAGAAATCTACAAATTTGATTTTAAGACCATACATCAAATTTCACTTATCTAGCTTTTTCTTTAATTTTTTTAAAGTTATCATGTTCACTGACTGACATAATTAATTCTGGAAACGTGTTCTTCTCTCCCAAATAGTTCTGAAAATGTCCAAATTCGTTACAAAATATAGATAATTTTTTTTGATGATTACACTACTTTTTCAATGTATGCTTCGTATAAAATAATGACTTACATATATTTTTATTATTAAAAGTGCGAATCTCTATGAAATATAGCATCAAAACTCAGCAAATAAGTGAAATAATAAGTCTCCGATCTGTCTTTTCGGTATATATTCAGTATACAAGATAATTTAGAATTTCAAGTGTCTAAATGAATGAATGAATGTAATGCTCTATCTTTTTCACACATTTATAAATATGCGCCAGTTTTCAAAGAGAAAAAGTACTGTTTTAAAATTTCTATTCATATTTATTTAATGTGACGAAATTGAACTCAAAACTAGTTTCAGAATACAGATTGTATTGAAGGAGGATCGCAATTTCACTAACTTTATTGCCCAATTATACAAATTTGCAAGAAATGCAAAATTTTTGTAAATCATTAAACAGTATGATTACATTTTAGCTTATGCATTGAATTAATGAAATAATTAATTAATGTGTTTTAATTACTTCTTTATAATATATTGAAATATTTACTATTCATTTGCAGGTTTTGTTATATCTTGTTAGGCACCTCGAGCAAAATAATAATTTTTAATCTTACAATTATTTGAAATTTCTTATTTTTTAAAGAATACTTCATAATAATTAAATACTCGTATTTATAAGCAAAAAAATCAAACAAAAAGATTAAAATGAAATCCGCTATGCATATTTCAATGTATCATGTCAGAACATCATTTCTTGAACGGCCAAGCATCACGTGCTCGTGCGAGTTAAATTATATTTTTTATTCATTTCAGTTGTTTCATTGAATGAGTCACTCTAGTATTGCCAACGATATAAAAAAAAACGTTGTCTCGCATTGATTGTTTAAAACAAAATATCACATTTCCTATTTATTTCATTTCATATCATCGCGTCCCGAAAATGACATTTTTCTAGGTTTTATTTCCTGTAGTCATTCACTTATTTTTTAAATCAAAGCTTTTGTAAATGCGATGGCAACGCGTTATTAAAAGCTGATTTTTTTTAGATGCTCGTGCAGATAATAAAGTTTTTATTTTTCACTTACGGGTTTTTGTTGACGCCAAAAGCCTCATCCCAAAGACAACATCATGCTCTGACTTGATAATATGGTTCATTTTAAAGAATTTTGTATACTTATTTTAAACAAATAAATAATTTTAATATAAATCAATAAATATAATTTTTAGAAAGCTATTTAAATAAAAATGCGTATCTAAAACAAATTATTGTTTTGCTGATTAAGTTGAAAATATGTAAAATGTGAAACTAAAGTGACCAGTTATTAAAATAAGAGTTTCATAATGGCTATAGACATGGGTCGTAAAATATTTAAATCTTCTACTGTAAAGACTGCCATTTTGGGGAAATTCGATTTAATTTAAAATGAAAGCAATCCCCTTTTATTTTTCTCGAGTGAAGAAATAAAAGATATAAACTCTTAAATACGAAAATTCTTCTATTTAATCATTTATTTGCCATTTCGGATGTTATTTATTCATCAAGAATTGAAGAGTCCTTAAATTCTTCCTTAGAAGTATTCTTTAGAGACTTAATAAAAGCAGCGCTGATTCATTTATCCAAAACAAAGAAAAGAAAGAAGTGTTCACTAATCGGAGAGTTTTCCAACCCGATTCCCACTTCCACTTAACCCCACAGGTAACGGAAAAAACTTCCCTCATTTAGTGGCTTTCAAAACCGGCGCCCATTTTTCAAATCATTATCGCCACGAAACATAGCCAACTTCCATCAACCTCGCCGCATAACTGTTGATTGCTTGGCGACAGTTTGGCTGGCACGAGTAGGAAGTTGTTTACGGCAGCCCTATTGGCAGCTGTTGGGCACGAACAGACGAAAATCCAAGAAGCGGCAGATACGGATCGGTCGTTTGAGCGAAAAGTTGCTTGTTGGGGAGGTGCGATCCGAGTTTCGTTTCTTGAACTGTTGATTCTTGAAAAAAACAGTGGTTTTTCTAAATTTTTTAAAAAATAATTTATATGTATTTGATGATGCAAAGACAATTTGGAATACCTGTTGAAAGTGCAGCTTTTTTATAAGAAAAAAGGTAAGTACTTTTATGTAAATTTTTTTTGGAATAACTGGATTATCATATTTTATAGAATGTTAAAAATATTTTATTTTATTGATTTTTTTTAGAAAGAATGTTTAAATACTATTATTTCGGATTTTACTTTGATATTCAACATCTATGATTTTTGTATGAAACTTGAATGCTGAGTTCGAAAAGTAGGTTTATTTTTGGAGGGAAACAAGTTTCTTAGTAGCGTGAAAAAACACGTGCATGGTCTGTGTTTCGACTATCACCTTGTTTTCTATTAAACGGACTGTCTTATTTCTTTACTATAATCAAGGGGAGACATGAATTAAAGAATAAATAAAAACCGACCCAATACATTTATTTTCTTATAATTTTGTAGCTCAGTTCGAGCTTGTAAATAGATAAATTTCGATTTTGAAATAATACATAATCATAATAAAAAACGCTCACGCATGGTCAATTAGTGAAAAAAAATTTCAAGTTATATAGTTGAACAAGTTTTTATGATTTTGGAATAAATAATTGTATTTTTTTATACTTTAGAGTAAAATACATATTTTGAAATCATTGAAATAAAGGATTAAAATAACATTTTATTATATTAATTTAAATCTTAAGTATAATATACTAATTTTTTTAAAAATAATATATAAAATTAGAATAGAGAAAATAATTTTTTCAGGGTAACAGCTAAAATTAGTCATATATAAAATCAGGGAATTAAAAAAAACATTGGAGTTACGTAAAATTTCAAGACATGCAAATTTCATTTACTAATTTATTGTTCTTTAATTATTTAGGATTAATAGTTTGGCCATAACTTAACATAAATATCTATTAATAATTAATATTAATTTCCATTAATAATCAATATGTACGATTAAATATCATCTAATTCTCATTAATGAGTTCGAAACTGCTCTAATTTTAGGTTATCAAATTTATGAAAATGGTCCTTTGTACCTGAAATAATTTTCTTCCTTATAGTCTTTCAAAACTTTTATAAAATTTAGAATAATTCAATGTGAAACTCGCCTGTTCTTCTTTAATTTATGAATTTTATTTTATATTTGGAGAAAAAAATTAACTTTCAGAAGTTTTACGGGGACATTTTGCCAAGTTTTATAGATTCTATGAAAAGTTTAACTTAAAAGTTAAATGAAGATAAAGTTATTTAAATTTCTGTATAACTATTAGATATCTATGTTTCACTTTAGATTTTTTTATGTGACAAACAGAATTAAAAACTTCTTTACTTGCTTTTTAATATTAAAATTTATTTGTATTAATGAAATAAAATTTTATTGGCAATAAGTAAAAAAATAAAAAAAAAAAATGTTGAAAAGCGTTTCTTATTTAGTCGCTACGTTTGAAATGAATATCACCTTTCAATCTCTCACGTTACAATACTTTTAGAAACTTATAAATATAATAACCAAAAGATATTTTCTATATATATCAGAAATATACGTCCTTATACAACAAAAATATTGCAAAAAGAAAGAGGGATTGTTTTTTTAATAAAAATCTTACTATTTTAAATCTAGAAATTCTTACCTGAAAAACCAACTGTAGATAAATTTTCGATTCCATTAAAATTTTTATTCGATATTCAAATTTCCATAATTCTAGTTATTTAATAAAAAGTAATATTTAAAATGAAAAAAAAAACATGACGTTGAATTAAAAAAAAATCGTTTTATGCTCAATGTTCAATTTTTAAATCGTTCGTTCATTTATCTTTATCGTTTTTCAATAGTTCGTAGAACAACATATGTTTTTTTTTAGCATAGGATTATTTTTATTACATAAAATAGTTATGAATAAATATTTTTTTTTGTAACTACTCAACAACAAGAAGAAAAATTTTGAACTTCAACTATTATAAATTTAAGAATTTATATTCATGTTTGTTCCTGAAAACTTTTCATCTTTTCACAAATGTTTCAAATTTTTTTTAAATTGAAAATAAACTTAATAAAATTCTTTTCAATGAAATGCCTAATTTTCTGAATACAAATTTTAATATGAGTCTTAATATAATATTTAATATTTTATGCTATTATCCAAAAAAATTCAGATGTTTTAATGTTTAATGATGAGCAGATGAGATTTAAATATTTACTTAACTCAATCAAGTACAAATTCGTGCAGTTTTTTTAAATATCCACGATGCGATTTATTTTAAAACATTGTAAATAAATATTATAAAAATATTGTTGCGATAATGCCAACTTTTACCAAAGTAAAACAGCAACCTCGTTTATTTTTGAGTAGATAAAAAAAATTCAGATAATGTATCGCCGGTGAGATAAAAAAAACAATAATGACGAATTGACAGCGGAGAGATATTTCTGGTCTCTATCTTGAAGTATTTTTACTGATTCTAATCTTGAATATTTGATTGCATAACAGTTAAGCAAGTTCATTTTCTCAGAAATATTAATAGCGATATCATTGTACAGAAGAATAACAGGAAATCAAAGAGAACGGGACAAACCCAAATTTTTATGTTTTTCTTTTCTTCAATTTTTATGTGAAGCAAAAACATACATCTGTCTATAACTTTTGGGGAAAATAGAGTAATTAAAATAATTTTAAAGATTTAAATCATTTAATGGTTTTTTGAAAATTAACTTAATTTATCGTATATGGAGATAAAGTAATGTTATCTTCGAAAAGTCGAAAGAAACTAGAGATTTTGAAAAATCTTTTTATATAATAATTCGAATCCCCGAATTCGAAAAGACACTTTTTTTGTAAAATTTCCGTCTATCTGTTTGTGATAACAATAACTGAAAAATACTTAGGTCTAGAGGGATGTAATTTGGTACATGGTCTAAACACCACATTTGCAGATTTCTATCAAATTTGGAGCCAAATTCGTTGTGAGAAAGTCCGGCTATTCAAGTATAAGTTAACATGATAATTACAGAATAAAAAGATTAAAATAAAATCTTCTATGCATATATCAAAGTATCATGTCAGAACATCATTTCTTGAACTGCCAAGCACCACGTACTCGTGCAAGTTCATTTAAATATTTATTCGTTTTAATCGTTTCATTGAAAGAGTCCCTTTAGTATCACAAACGATCCAAAAGACTTTGTCTCGCATTTATTGTTTAAAAAATATCCCAATTCCTATTTATTTCATTTCATATAATCACGTGCTCAAAATGACATTTTTCTAGGTTTTATTTGCTGCAGTAATGAACTTATTTTTTTAATGAGAGCTTTTATAAATGCAATGGCAATACGTTATTAAAAGCTGATTTTCTGAGACGCTCGTGCAGATAATAAAATTTCAATTTTTCGCCAACGGATTTTTGTTGACGCCAAAAACCTCACCTCAAAAACAACATCATTTTCTGACATGATAATAAAGAGCGCTAAATGAGTGAAATTCGCTTTAAAGATTTCCCATTAGTAGTGTAAACAGCTAATAAATGTTGAGCCAAATCAAACCAAGGTTTGATAGTCTATCGTCTGTGCTTTCCGAAACAGACTTAACTATTTTCAATTTGGTATAGAATTTTGTGACAACAAATATAGTTTTGTGTCATATTTTCATTCAATCCTTTGGGAAAACGCACTTATAACACAAATTAGATTTTCAGTTACTATTAACAGCATTTTAAGGCTTAATCCCCAAAGATGGATTCAGTAAAAATGCTAAATTCTCGCCAAAAGTTTATAATTGGCATCTACTTGTGCACCAATTCCATGAAAAGGTGGGGGGGGACATTTGTTAGAAAGTATGTGAGAAAATTTTAGGGAGACCAATTCCGCTGGTTTTATGAGAAATAATTATCGATACGTTTCTTTTAAGATAGGATGATATTTAAGTTATTTCGTAGAATTCGCAATTATTTCATGAATAATTGACCATGATTCATTGGTTATTTCGTGAAATGCATTATTATTTGTTTATTATGATTCATAAACTATCTCATAAAATTTTTACATTTCAAAAAGAAAATTGATTTTAATTCATCAGTTTTGCTATAGAATATTGTTACGAATGATTCTTACACAAGAATAATGCGAAAATACAGACTTTATTGTCTATGAAAATGCGTATTAAATATTCGCAACACAAGCTATAAAATTTGCAGCGAATTAACTCACTTTAATCCGCTAATTTTGGTTAACTGCAAAGCTATAGAACGTGCATCAAAAAGAGAAAAGCTGCTCTCTAAAGCTAAGCCAACCAATGTAGCTCGTTTTCCGAACTGATCTAATCTTCTTCTTAAGACGCGCCTTTTAAACAGCGTCTCAAAAAAATTAGCGGGGCAAAATAATTCTCACACAAGTAATACTAAACAATTCTCACATCTTCCAATGCGAAGATGTAGAATTTATTGTCTATGAAGACGCGTATTAAATATACGCCACACAAGCTACAAATTCACAGCAAATCTACTCTACTTAATCCGTTGATTTCAAATAACAGCCAAGCTATCAATCAATCGCCAGCAACGGGAGAAAAGACGCTATCTCGAGCTAAGCCAACCAAAGTGGATCGTTGTCCGAACTGAGCTAACTCCCCTCCTTAAGCCGCGTCTCACTAAAGTTAGCGGGACTAACTCAGAAACGGTGCTTCCAATATAGGCAAGTCTAGGAACTTTTTCCAACATTCTATAAGAACTAATCTTTATCTCTTAACTTCTACTGCATATTTTAGCATGTAATAAAAAATGTTAGAGACCTCATTATGTCGCCAACACACCTAAATCGCCAAATTAGTAAAATATGACGATCTTCTGTTATAAACCTCCTTATAATCCCCTGACGCGCGATTCCATTATTATTGATCTCTTTACATATATTTGCTATAGTTACGCAAAAATTCATATATATTTACAATATTTAGATCTTATTTACACAAAATTCTTAACAATATATGGTTATGTTTATCATGAAAAATTGATCTATGAAATGATGGATTTCACCCTCAAATGATATTAGATGCAAAAGACCTATTAAATATGATGCCTTTAATAAAATTACTAGATATTCTGAATTCTAGTTCTGTATAGTATAGGGTAAAAGCAGGATAAATGATCAGTCTGAGGCATCTGGTCGCGTTATCATTGATATTAATGATAGAATAAGTTTGCAAACATTGGAATTTGATGACATTGAAACGATTTACGATACAAAGTGATGTATTTACTATGTATTTATGTAGTTGATGTAAGGACGATGAATTCCCCAAAATTTAACTATTAACTAGTCGAAATACAGAAAAAAAATTACTTTGAACTATTAATTTTTAAGTAAAAATTGGGGCAATATTTATTCGAAAATCGAGATAAATGTGAGACTTTATTTCAAGCTGGTATAAAGTGTGAAACCGAAGTCAGCCTATTCAATTAAATTTAATTGACAATGGGATGGAGTTAACCATAAGTAAATAAACTCAATCGAAAAATGCAGATTAAAAAATTAAACAGTAAAATTGGTAGAAATATCGTGAAGAAAAAAAAAAGAAAATAGCCCTGGATGATTTTTATATTCTTATTTTTCTACCAAAAAGGGTTTTAAGGTTTGCCTGGCTCTTTTTGAATTTATTTATTATCATATCAGAACATGATGTTTTAGGGATGAGGTTTTTGGCGTCAACAAAAATTCGTAGCCGAAAAATAAAAATTTTATTATCTGAACGAGCATCTCAAAAAAATCAGCTTTTAATAACACATTGCCATTGCATTTATAAAAGCTCTGCTTTTTAAAAAAAGTTAATGACTACAGCCAATAAAACTTAGAAAAAGGCCATTTTGAGCGCGTGATTATAGGAAATGTGATATGTGTTTAAGGAATAAATGCGATACAAAGTTTTTTGGGTCTTTTGCAATATCAAACTGAACGATTGAAATGAATAAAAATATAATTTAACTTGCACGAGCACGTGGTGCTTGGCCGTTCAAGATATGATGTTCTGACATGATACATTGAAATATGCATAGTAGATTTCATTTTAATCTTTATTAATTTTTAAATTATGATAGACCAAATTGTAAACTTGTGTGTTCACATGAAACTTGGCATACATAAATAGAAAAAAACCATCTTAAAAGATAAGATTATGATCAGATTTCACACAGGATTCAAAAGCAAACAATATGGATTGATAGAGACAAAAGCTAACGTTTTTACTTTTACTGTAATATAATAAAATGTCCAAAAAGACAGATGAAAAATTAAGAAATAACACAACATAAAAACTCAGAAATTACACGTCTTATAGAATTTTGAAATTTAAAAGTATTTGGTTTTTAGGAAGCTTTTATGACTACATTAAACTAATATGTAATTGAAATTTTGGGCAACCAATCGACTGCTCGCCAAAAGCGGCCAGTAACGAATAAGAGAACGTTCTCTTTTCTCACACTTTTTTTTTAATTCCCAGCATTTGAGGAACGATGCACATTAATATAGAAGTTTAGAATTGTACTTCACTAACATTATAAAAAAATTAAATTCGTTTGTCACTTTTGGTTGAGAACAACCCGCAGCATTTTGTTATATTTCTGCACAAACTTGAAAAGACATTAAAAATGAGTTAGTAATAAAATAAATTGTTTCACCCAATTTTTATTTTCAAACCAATTTAAACTATTCAAATCGTTTGTAAACAACCCGTATACCAGTCATGCAATTTCATTTTTTGTTGTTGTTGTCAAAGTAAACATTTTACTTAAAATATTCAAAACACTGAAAAAGAGAAAAATTTTATTTAAAGAAATGCATATAACGAATGATTAATGCGTAAAATTAAAAACTTATTTACCGAAAGTTGTTCTGAAAAATTATTGTAATTTAAATGCAAAATAAAGTGTGGAAATTAACATACATTTATTTAGTTTCTTTCAGAGAGAAAGTGAGAATTCGAAATCGTTTGCTTGTTTTAATTAATTTATTTTTTTTATTTCTCTCGCGAAGTTTTCACTGCCAACCGCAAAAACCGTAACTTCAAGGAGGATAAGAAGAATAAAATCGATACAGTTCACTAGCGTGACATAACGAGTCGGTTTTGTTTGTAGTTCGATAAAGATACAGTTAAAAAAATATCTTTTGGAGTTGTTGATTTGGCCCTTGTTTATTTTTTATTGTTATTGATTTTATTCGTCTTATATCAGTTTTTGTTATCTTTTTATTGTGTACCATTGTATTGAGGAATTTGAATTTAAATAATCCAGAGAGAAAAATTAATAGCGATATATATCTTATTTTCTTGGTAAAATACACATCAATATATTCTTTGAAAATATTACTTCTTTATAAATAAAGCACATGATCTTAAAAGACTATTTTTTAAAATCTTAAGCTGTATTTACTTCTGAAAGTGGCAACGATCATTTTTGAATTCTTTGTTCATTTATTTTGGTTAGAAACATAAAAAGAATACTGACTGAATCTTTAATTAACTGACTGAACTAAACTTCATTAACTGTTGACTGATTGAAACTTTAATTTGTTTTTGTGTGTGCGGGCTCTCTTGTGTTTAATTTATATTTTGTTCTTAGTATTTGAAACAGAGGATAACAGCCATTGCTTCTATAAATCCCTATATTTTACTTGTTTTAAGTTACAACATAAAAAAGAATATTTAACTTCGTTTCATGTAATGAATATAAAATTTAAATTCTGTCTTTTTATTATCTAGGTGGTTAGATTTTATTATCATGCCAGAACATGATGTTTTTTTGTGGGATGAGGTCAGCGAAAAATAAAAATTTTATTATCTACACGAGCATCTCAAATAAATCAGCTTTCAATAACGTATTGCCATATGCATTTACAAAAGCTCTGATTAAAAAAAAAGTTAAAGACAACAGCAAATATAACCAAGAAACATGTCATTTTGAGCATGTGATTATATAAAAAGAAACAAATAGGAAATGGGATATTTTTTTCAAACAATCAGTGCGACACAAAGTTTTTTGGACCGTTTGCTATACTAAAGTGACTCATTCAGTGAAACAATAAAAATGAATAAAAATTTAATTTAACTTGCACATAATTTTTAACAACAAGTTTCATCGTTTCCTTGAAATTCAAAAATCTTTTTTTTCATTATTTTATGAAATATTTAATCACAATGTTTTTACTCAATGTTAAAGTTTAAAGAAGAAGAATTCTACTTATTGTCTACGTAGTTCACATGAAGAATCGAAAGGTGAAGTTTCATAATTCCCAAAAGACAATGCGCAACTGCAAACAGATTTCTCTGAAACTATGATCAGTAGAGTTAGTTATACTTTATTAGGAAGGCTCTTGTTGTCTAACAAAATAAATAGAACAGGTGTAAGGGTATAAAACTAGCATAACTTTATTACCTATCAGATTTTGGACCTTATAACTACCTTATAAGAGAATTCTCAAATCACGCATATAATTAAAATTAAAATTAAAAAGTTAATTAAAATTAATTGAAATTAAGAGCAGCAAATATTCTTGGCAAACCAGCTGGTCGTCAAAGTAAGCTAACAAATAATCGGAAACTAAGACTTATTTTTGAAGAAATATTGCAAATGTGTGAGCAAGAAGAAATTGCGCCAGAATGTTAGAAAGATTATTTATGAGGGATGTATAGGGAGAGCTTAACCTTCGTTTTCGTGACGAAACCCCAGAACTGTGTCGTGGACACCCTCGTGGGGTGCATTCATATTTCAGGCTGAGAAACGCTTCTTTATTTGCATAATCTTTAGAAACTTTTTGCCCATTCTTAATTTTAAAGAACGTTAACAAAATTTTCATTAATGCGAAATGCTTTATATCTTGCTAAAGTAAAAATATAAAAGATGTTTTATCTTTATTAATGATAAGGATGGATGTCTGTACGTGTGCTGGCAATCTACACATTAGACTGTTTAATGTTTAGCTATATACTTTAGAATTTAAGTTTGACGGATTTAAATTTGGCGATAAGGATCAACGGATTACACCATTGCAGGATTGCCATAATTGGCGGTTTAGCAACTCATTGGCGATGACTTAAAATTTGGCGATAAATTTGGACGGTATAATACGTAAATACCACCACCACAACAACATCGTCTAAAAAAAACTAAAAACAAATTGTCTTTTCATTGATACCAATTTAATGAGTCATTCAAAATTTTCTTAAATTTTGTCAGTTTTTTTTTTTAAATGACATATTTTTTTCTTCTTTTGCTTTATTTCCAACAATAAATAGATTACATTGTTGCTCAAAAGTTCAAACAGTTACCATTGTTTCTTGAACTTTCCGATGGCGTCATTTTCTTCCTTTCTTGAAAGAATGGAGATGTTGCAGGGTATCTGTGTTGTTTATGAGAGAGATAAACAAGTGAAAGTTGCAATACCGCTACATTTATAAGATTGCGAACCATACATTTACATTTTTAATGACATCGCGATGTCATAGAACTCTCTACATTAATTTTTCTTTTTTTACAGCATTTATAAGACAATCAAAATAACAGGTTCTAATGTCGGGGGGGGGGTTCATAGTAGCATTGATATTAAGTTATATTAAGTCAATTTAACTGAAATTATAGATAACCAGTATCCTTGGTGAACCAGCTGATCGCTAAAGGCGACTGGTTAAAAATAACTCAAAGTTTTCTAGATATTCATTATTTTTTATGCCACTTTTTTATTTCAATACGCATGAATTACAATTATTACTTTACTTATTTTACTCATGCACACATTATGTAATAAATAAATGAATAAAACACAAACATTATATATATGATTAAAATACTTTACCTTAAAAAAAGACTCCTACTAAAAAGGTGGCAAACTTGAAATAGAATAACAGAGGAAAACTTTTTGGTAATTATGCAGAGAACACAATTTAAATTTTGAGGGAAAAAATTAGTAATCAAAATTAGCAAAAATTAATGAGATGGCTGGGAATGAATATTTGAATTTATTAATTTTATGTTGGGCTTAAGATTGTTTGTGGCAATACGTAGAACAGAAGAAAGTTTCTCATCTGCTACTCTATTCCTTATTTTTGATTTGTTTGAATTCATGAGTGAGAAAGTTTGCTCACAAATGTAAGTGCTGCCAAAGAAAGTTGCTAATGCTGCTGCATTTTGCTTTAAGCACGAAAATTTCTCTGGTATGTCTTTATAAAATTCTAATATTGTTTTTCCTTTTAACTGATTTTTGAAAAAATCAGAATTCTGCAAATCCATTAAGGTTAACTGCATACTCTTAGCTACTAGATTTGCAGAAAATGGAGAAGAAAATACATAAATTTTTGTTAAGACACTTTTCAAAATCTGAAAATCAATCATCAAATGCATTACGCAAATTTGAATTTGATTTTCATACTGCATTTTCATGTGTGGAAATTTTTCACGTCCATGAGCTTCTCCTCTACGAAAACTCGTACTCGCAGGTAGCGAAGGGAACAAACTGAAAAGCCGCGTCATAAAAAGTAAATAAACTTAATGAACAACTGTAAATTATTTATTCTGATGTGGAATCGTTTTCGCATCAGATTTTTTCCTCTGTTTATGTGAAAAAGTCTCATTTCATTTTTAAATTAGTCTTATTTTATTAACAACATTCGCGGGCCAACTTTAAAGGCTACGCGAGCCAATATTAGCCCACCGGCCATAGATGGTACATCCCTGATATTGCCCGTCTTAGTTGTTATTACTGGCGGTCACTCTAAAGGGTCTTGGTGGCCCACTTGTTGATCGTGATCGATTTGATATCCATCCCTGCTCTAGACTGAAACATTATAATATATCTTTTTGATTTCTCTGTCACAAAGCTATTTATAACCCCCTCTCTTAGTTGTAATCACTATGATACACAAAGTAATGTATTTAATATCATTACAATAAATTTTATAACATTACTAATTGTTGTATTTAATGCCATTACAATATATTTTTAACATTACAAAATATTGTATTTAATATCATTACAATATATTTTATAACATTACCAAATATTGTATTTAATATCATTACAATATATTTTTTAACATTACAAAATATTGTATTTAATATTATTACAATATATTTTTAACATTAAGAAATATTGTATTTAATACCATTACAATATATTTTTAACATTACAAAATATTGTATTTAATATCATTACAGTATATTGTATAACATTACAAAATATTGTATTTAATATCATCATAGCATATTGTATGACATTATAAAATATTGTATTCAATATTATTACTACTTATTGTATCACATCACAAAATGCTATATTTAATATCATTACAGCATATTGTATAACTCTACAAAATATTGTATTTGATATCAATGTGCATCAGTATAAATATATTATTCAAAATAAGGAGAAGTATAGAATCAATGGCGTACACACTTGGAAGTTAATGAGATTTGCAAAACTCCGATTATCGTTGCATGAACAAAAGAAAAGATTTAACTCCGTACAATCTCGTCGGCAGCAGGCGATTTCGACGGAAATTCCTATCGCTGCGGTTTCAGAAAGGAAGGACTGGAATTTTGTTCTTTTACCCTCAACCCCCACCCTTCCCTTTCCATTTCCTGAAAAAGTCAGGAAATTAGCGGTTTTATGGGGGAACTTTTACCCTCATACATCTTTTGCCGATTCCTGTGGTTCATGTCAAGAATAAGTGCTTCCGAACTCTGAGAACCGCGATCTCGGTTTTGAGTCGCAGGTTTGAAACCGCTTTGTCGGTCTGGTGGACTGCTCAAATATTCTTTCATACCACTAGTTTGAGAAGAAGTGATTCTCTAAACTCTACTATAATATCATTTCGAACTGCAAATTTGAGAAAATTGGAAGTTAATTTCAAATTGCCCCCTCACTCATGTGGTGCTAAAGTTTATACAAGGGAAGAGGGACTACCGATTCTTTTATTATCCCCGTATCTGATTAAGGTTCATTATATGACTCTCTCATATGGATATTATTAAAGGAGAGTTTAATTTCCAAATATTCAAGGATTAGTATTGGCTCCTCTGCAACCCAATTGACCTATTCATTGTAACGTCTGAAACCTCAGGGATCTGGGTTTGAGACCTGATTCAGCCGAAGAATCGTCGTGTGAGTAGGCCCTGCACATTAAATTCTCGGGGACCAAACTTCTCTCCGCAGATGTGGTGTGGAATTTTGAAAAGGTGGGGGCAGCTCAAGTGTCGTCCTCATCATTTGGCTGCCGTTCATAATTACGAGGCTAAGTCTCAAAGTTACCCTAGTATTGCTTTAAAATGGGACCGTAACCCTTCGTGGGTGGGCAATTTTTTAAAGTAGCTTATTCGACCATATTTTCGACGCAAATATGCATCCTCCGCCCTCAAAGGGTTAATATAACTAAACTAAACTTGCATAAAAGAGTCCTGTGTAATTCATCTTCCAAAAAAAAAAGATTCATAAATATGATTAGATTCCTAATTGATCATGGAGAACTGTTACAGTTAGATTAAGCTTATCAATTTTTTAGGATATCATTTAATACCTCGCAGTTTATTCATAATAAATCCTTTAAGCCCCTCAAGGTATTAATTTTTTATTCTTTTATATTTTCATTCATACCGTACATTATCATGTTCATTAATCCATTTTTGTTGTGCTTCAGATCTTTATTCTAGTTTTATCATTTATTGTTATGTTTTAAGTTTTTGCATTATTTCATTTGTTTGTTTCTTTCAAATTGATTGCCGTGCCTACTAACGGGTTAAAAATAAGCAAATTTTCTGTATCAAAATCTTAATTCTGAATTTTTTCCCCATTTTCCACTGAGGATGTTTTAAGTACGCGCGGAATGTCCTTATCAGCCAGTTTGGGAAAATTCAAGGCCCTAGTCTTTAATGAACCTGTTTGTTAGTACAGTGCCAACCAAATCAGCTCTCTCGTATTCTAACATAAACAAGGGGGGTGAAGGCGGGGCCGAGATGGAATGTTGACAATCATTTCCCTTAGGATTAAGATAACATCCATCGACAGGAAACTGAGGTTTCATCAGATCGTCCATGTTTTCGATGAGATTAGCATTTTCTACCACGCCTTCAAAACGTTCTCGTTTACATAACGTTTAACTAAAAACAGATAATATAAAAACATAACTATATATAGCACTAAAAGTAGCATGGGAATCATTTAGTTGCAGACTCTGTAAAAAAACATGACGATATTGAATTATAAAGAAAACAATTTTAAAAGCATTCTTAAAACTAGAAAGTAAAATAACTAAGTGTTATATATCTTTATAAAAAAGACAATTTAGAAGTTTATCTCCAAAAATTGTATCTTTGCTTTCTCTTATATGTTGCTTAAAGAAAATATAGTAATCTTTAAAAAATTCGAATTTCCGATTTTGAAGAATTTCTATGTTTAAAAATCATCTCTGACAAAAGATAACTCTAAAAGGCTATGAACTAGACGATTGAAATTTGGTATACAGTCTTTGCTTTCAAATTTATAATTTGCACCAGAGAATATTTAAAATGAAAATAACAATACAACAGTACTATAACCAGCTAGATTGTGCCCGTACCTACTATAATATGGGAGATTTTTTTCTTTAGATTCATCGATTCTCTAAAAGAATTAAATTATTTCTTCAATTGCAATTAATTTTTAAAATGTAAAGATTCTGGCATTTTTTTTCAACGTGTACTTCTTTAAGTATTTTTCTGCACAGCAAAATTTTTAAATCATTTCAAAAAAGGACAGATTTTTTTTTTGATATCACCAGTTTATAGGTATTGCAAAATTTTCCATATTTCTTAATAAGAATATTTTCCTGGATTATTTTCAAAAATACATTTTATGGTTTCGCCAAAACGTAAATCTCAATCAAATATTTAATCGCGTTATTTTCTCTTATTATTGAAAACTACAGAAAAAAGAAATATATTTATTATCTGTGCAATTTACTCGGAGAATCAGTGCCACAATGTAGGGCCCCCCTCAAATCGAAAAAGAATGTTTGTTTTATGTTTCCTTCTTTGATTAACATTTTTAACCTTAATTTTAAAAGAGGAAAAAAGACAGAGGGGGCCCCAAAGAAGTTTCTACCCAGGGCCTGAGTTAGGTTAAGTCGGGCCCTGGCAGCAATGGGCCAGATATTAACTTAGAAGAAATAATAAAAGATTTGGTATAACGGAAAATCGTTTGGCAACGCATTTTCATTTTTTTCATTTCCAATTCATGTATTTGATGTCTATATATCACCTTTTGTTTAACCAAAGTCGACAAATGCCCGGATGACAATTGGAGGCGTTGCCACGCTCCATTAAAAGCACATCAACCAGTCCAGATTCTTCATCGGATTTGGCCGTTCCATTGAATAAGATGTCGCTCCATTATTCGATTGCTTCTTTTTTTCTAATGTCGCATAAAAGAATTAAATGAGACACACCAATTTCCCTAATCTTTTCTTCGGTGCGTCGTCCTTGGAAACACAACCGGGGGCGCCGCTCGCCCTACTTTAACCTCCTGTTTGTGTTGCAACACTTTCTCGATCCCCAAACTGGCAGATGAAATGGAAATGGGTTTACTTTATCTGTCTCCCTCTTGTCAAAGAAATCGTCTGACACGTGCGCGTCCCGTGGCAATTTTTCACCGAATTTGGGAAATCGTTTTAAGTCGGGGCGATTACTGTTTGGTTGGGTGGTGATTCGTCTGTTCAGAAACGCATGGATGTTGCTCCAAATCAAGGGCATGCCGATGTGATTAAGCACCCCTAACAGGTTTTGCGGTGTCTACTTCTTGCCTGCCATATGTGCTACATTTTTGTTAATTTTTTTCTTTGTTTAAAAAATACTACTTTATTGTAATTTTTTTTCTCATACAGATTAAGCAAATTCTGTTATATAGATAAACAATATAAACAATTCTATGATAGACAATATAGACAGTTCTATGATAGACAATATAGATAATTCTATGATAGACAATACAGACAATTCTATGATAGACAATATAGACAATTCTATGATAGACAACATAGATAATTCTATGATAGACAATATAGATTATTCTATGATAGACAATATAGGCAATTCTGTGATAGACAATATAAATAATTCTATGATAGACAATATAGAAAATTCTCTGATAGACAATATAAATAGTTCTATGATTGACAATATAGACAATTCTATGATAGACAACATGGATAATTCTATGATAGACAATATAGAAAAATCTATGATTGGCAATATAGATAACTCTATGATAGACAATATAGACAGTACTATGATAGACAATATAGATAATATAGGCAATTCTCTGGTAGACAATATAAATAATTCTATGATAGACAATATAGACAATTCTCTGATAGACAATATAAATAGTTCTATGATTGACAATATAGACAATTCTATGATAGACAATATAGACAATTCTATGATAAACAATATAGATAATTCTATGATAGACAATATAGACAATTCTATGATAAACAATATAGACAATTCTATGATAGGCAATATAGTAGACAATAAGTGTGATGTTTCTGAAAAATGATGCTTAAATAAACTATATTTATAAGAAAAAATTGTACGCTACAAATAAAATGTACATCGTTGTAAATATAACAATTTTATTTTTTCGATAAAAAAATTGAAAGTAGAACAAAATTTCTATTTGATGATTTTTTGACACATATTTTGAATTGTTTCATTTAGAATATTGTTGGCTCAAATAAAGGAAACATCATGAAAATTTTTTTAATTTATTTATTGTTCTTAATTTATATTTTTGAATATTACTAATCGCCAAATAACTCGCCAAGCATCAGATGATATATTCAACAAAAAGTACTCAATTCAACCCAAAGTTTATTTCATAACTGTTGTACTGTACCATATACTTTGGCATGACAAATTTATTAGAAAATATGCGAGAAACTTTGTAGAGACCACTCCTTCTGCTTTTTTAATGAAAATGCTTCGGAATATTGTGTAAAGCAAACAAAAATAGTGATAGATATAAAATTATTAAGTGTTGGAAACTCAAAATAATTTCTTGCAACTTTTATGAAGAAATTTAAAAAAGTGTACATTTCTCATAGAGTCTGGATAATTTCGATAATATATATGTCTATCTATATTTTAAAATTTCGATGTTGTAATTGTTTCTGATATTTAATGCTCATAAGAAAAAAGATTTAGTAGTTTAAATTTTTGCTTGAAAATTCAATAATGTGTGCCAGTTATATAGATTTCTTTCTTCTGTTTGTTTTATTGATATTTATTAATTTGAAGCTACTTTAGCATAAAAGTTTAAAAAAAAATGATATTTCGTATTTATGTGTTACACATCAAGTGACTCCTGTTAATTTAGTTTTAAACTTACCTATACATCTTCCTTTTCTAAACTTTGGATTTATCAAATTTCTAATGTTCTTTGCTTAAATTTTGTTGCCTTTCATTTCTTAAAAGAATAAATCATTAAACTATATTATGCAATATTGTACATTGATTATTCATTGTGTTAAGTCTTTTATTTAAAAATAAAATTTAAAAAAAACAGATGCTTTGCTTCAAAACTTTAATTGTTTTGCAACATCTAATTCACTTGCCAAACGATTTTTCACTCCTCTTTTCTGGGCAATTCGATGAAGAAACAAGATCCTTTTTCTAATTAACTTCTCGGAAAGAATAAATGCGAAGGAACGAAAACAATGAGTTTTCTTTTGTTTATTTCTGGGTTATTCTACCGATGCAATTTACGTAAGAAAGGCGTGAAAAAAAACATGAAAGTTTTGCCACATAAACCATTTAAATGATTTACAGAAATTTTAGAAAAAATAAATAAATAATAAAACCTTGTGAAAGAGTGACCATTCAAGATGAACATTTCGAAACTATTTTTTATATTTTCTATTCTTTCAGAATATTTCTAATTTGCTGATTTAAAACAAACGATTTCTTAAAAATTTCCCAGAATGCTATTTTAGTTTCATTCTTTCATCATTTATCGTTTGAGTATTTCCATATGTCATTGTAAGTAATTATTAAAGAACAGAAGTAGGCGTAAATTTTCCTTGTTTCGTGGAATTTTTTGTTTCTTTTTACTTAATGATTTTCAAATAATTTTTCATTCTTCTTATTAAATTTTCCTGGATATTCTTTTTCAGAAACAATTATCTAAATTCTATATGATTCTTTTTAATTTGAATATTTTTACAGATCGGGTTTATTTACTGAAATTTTTCTGTGGTCTTTGCAACAATTTTGCTTTTGAACAATGTCTTGCTTCCACTAATTAAGAATTTAAACTTTCTCTTGAGATATGTTCAATAAAGATTGTGTCCATTAAAAATAGGAATAATGTTGCATTTAATATTAAAAAAACATTATTGAAATAAATAAATAAATAAACTATCAAATTGATTCATTGAAAACTGAAGCTATTTTTTTACTTAATAAAAGTCAATGGTTTTTAATGGTGTAAACATGTATCATATTTGACTAATAAAACGAAATTGTTTTATATGTTGTGAAATATGTTCTAAAATATCAGGAAATTCATTCAAAATATTGTTTATTTCATAATATCATAGGAAAATATGAGTATTAATATTAAAATATTTCTTTTATGCCTTTTAAAACTTAAAAGGCTTTCTTGAAAAACGTGGTTTTAAAAAATGCCTAGGTTTATTGGTATTTCAAAATATACGGAAACGATTGGCCCATATACATAAAAAAAAGGATTTAGAAAATAGTGCGTGGATACAAAATTTAACCTTTACGGATATTTGAGTATTTAGGTAACTACTAAATTATTATACCCATTAACGATTTAAAATAATATTCTTAAGAAAGTGATTGAATTATTATATACTAGCTCTTACCCGCGACTTCGTACGCGTGGAAATTTTGATGTGTATATGTGAGAAATGACAGTCTAAAATGTTATCGAAACCGCATGCATGCTTAAATTTTCAACGTCAATTGGAGCAACGCAAAGACGTGAATTTTAAACGCCAGTTGGGGTAATGTAATGTAGATTAGAGAATTTTAATTTCGAATTATTTATTTTATTTTTATTCAAAAGCACTTCTGAAGGAATCAAAAGATCTATTAATTAACAATGTTTAATTTTAAATTTATCATACACTACAAAAATACACGGAATCGTTTGAAATAACCGTTACGTCTAACATCATTAGCGTGGGGGAAAATGTTATGTTATTAAAACCATAAGGGTACTTTTCCGTTTGTCGGGCTCAAACGAACAATCGCCAAAGAAATTTGACAAAATTAGGCGGAATTCTAAATTATTTACTAACGGAAACATACGACTTTAAGCAGATATAAAAAATATATAGCCAACACAAATACAATTTAATTACAAAAACACACAGTGGAACAGTTTTAATATATAGTCATTTTCGCCAAAAAAAATAGTTTGCCTCCAAATTTTAGCGAAATGGCATTTCCAATCACAAGGTTTCGATGCCCATTGCAGCAAATTAACGGAAAATAGAAAAAAAAATAATAAATGCAGTAATATAGAATGCACTAAAAAATTTAATCGAAAATGATGAAAATAGGCAAAAAAAAAAGTACAGCAAGAAAAAACTCAAGAGAAATGAATAGGAAATAACGAATTACATTAACACAAGAACAGCATAAGAAAAAAATTTAATAAACATTCATTTAGAATAGTAAGATAGTATTAAAAGAATACCGGAAATAGAAAAATAAAAACAAACGATTCAAAAAGCTCAGGCAGATGTTTTCAATTTTTTTATTTTTGGGCGGAAAATTTAGTTTTTAATTAATAAAAAAATTAACCACTCAATTAACCGGAATAAAAAATTAGCCTATGTTCTTCTGTAGACTATAATCTATCTCTGTGCTAAACTTCATCCAATTTCCTTCAGCCGTTCTGGCGTGATTGAACCCCTTCATCCATCCATCCATCCATCCAAACTTTCACATTTATAATAGTAGTATAGTAGTATATTGATAGTTAAATTTGCTTATATTAAGCTCTATTCACTTGTACATTTCTTCCGCTTATTTTGGAGTTTTTAATTCGCCATTTTGGTTTACATATTTTACAATATATCAAAGTTTAACGTTCTTTAAATCATTTTATTTTTCTATTTAATGTTTTAAACAGTGTCTTTTTTATTATTCATGACATTATATTTAATTCTAATCCGTCGAAATTATTATTTTATACAAATATTCAACATTTTTATTACCTTTTTATCATTACTATCGTGTCAAAATTCTATACAAGGCCAAAATAATTGAAACTTTGATGTAACGGTTAGAGCCATTTTTGAGGCATCTAGAATTTTTTTTTGCAAAATTTAACCATAACTAACCTTAAGAGAATTAGGATAGATATATATAGCTTTTAAAAGTGCTTTACATCAATAAAATATTATTATTATTTTAAAAAAATGACAAACAGTATATTGGTATAATAGTGGCGATATGTTACCACTTCTTTTACATCTGCATACATCTTTTTATTTTTCATATACGAAGTTAAGGCATTTATAAGAGTCAAAACTTCGTATAGAATTTGACGAATTTTTACGTTTCCGATCTCCTTGTTTTTGAAAAACACATTTCACATTTATATTTGTCTATCTGTCTGTCTGACTGTATACACTATAATTCAAAAGCGTTTTAATATAAACATATTAAATTTCATATATGAATTCAAGGCGAAATTTGCAGACTTCTATCGAATTTTGAAAGAAGAACATTTATAGTAAGTTTATTTGTCTTTCTGTCCAAGTAAAGTAGATAAGTACAAACGCAAGATAGATAAAATTTGGTTCACAATTTAAGGATTAAAATGTAGATTCTTATCAAATTTTGTTCTAAATCTATGACAGGGTGAATTATCTATCGACAGGTGCTTTTTGCATGCATATAAATGAAATAATTCGAAAGCGCAGTAACTCCAATTGTATTCTGTATGTGATCTTGTGAATAGTTCTACTATAGTTGTTCAATGCCAAATTTTGGCTTCATTCAATCGAAAAAAACTGCTCAAAATGCATATTCACACGATAGATTTAGTTAAAAATTACATTCACGCCAAAGTGTTATATTTTGTGACGCCAAAGCAACGCCAAAGATCTATATTATTTGCCAAAGCATTCGTGACATCAACCAAGGTCTATAGTTTTTTATAGAAGCAGACTAATGAGATCTTTTTTCTTAAAAAAAACATTGCGTTAATTATTTTAATTTTTATTATTACAATTTCTCAGTGTTTTTAATAGATCTTTTTATTCCGGTGTTTGTTGATGAAAAATAATGAAATGCCATTTCCAACTCGTGCATTTCGTTATAAAGCTATTTTTGTAAGTTTTTAATGCCATTTATCATCTTTGGAATACAGTCGGGATTAAATTTAAAAGTCAACAATTGTAACCCTAATTAATAGTTTAGTAATTAGCCCTAAAATTGTTGTTGGTTAGGATGAATGTTCAATGCTTTAATAGTTGGTGGAAAACTTATTTGAAACAAAGGATAGTTACTCCCAATTTTACAAAAGTGAATTACAATACAGATATCAAAAAAGATTAAAATGAAATCTGCTATGCATATTTCAATGTATCATGCCGGAACACAATTTTGAGTGACCAAGCACCACGTGCTCGTGCAAGTTAAATGATATTTTTATTCATTTTCATTGTTTCACTGAATGAGTCACTTTGGTACTGCAAACGATCCAAAAAAACTTTGTCTCGCATTGATTGGTTAAAAAAAATATCCCATTTCCTATTTATTTCATTTCATTTCTTCACGTGCACAAAAATACGTTTTTATAGGTTTTATTTGCTGTAGTCATTAACTTATTTTTTTTAAAAATCAGAGCTTTTGTAAATGCGATGGCAACGCTTTATTAAAAGCTGATTTTTTTGAGATACGCATACAGATAACAATTTTAATTTTTTGCCTACAGATTTTTGTTGAAACCAAAAATCTCATTTTCAAAACAACATCATGTTCTGACAGGATAATAGCGCCCATAATCACTTAATAACCACTTAAAAATTTCCTTCTAACGTGCTTTTCATTTCGTAAAATTTAGATCAGCATATAATAACGTACTAGAGCGTAATATTCATTTCATTAGATTTAATAATTAGTAATTGTTTAGAAATATTGAAACTAATGAATGTGTTGCCATTCTCATATGCATTACGAAGAGAAAAGAAAGAAAAAAAATTAATGTTTCTAAAAGCCGAATCCAAAAGCAGGAGCCGATCTGCAGGTTAACCCACTTTCTCTTGGCCACTGGATACAATGCAGTGGACAATGGAAGTAGTAGCAACTTGTTTTCATTTTTATGTTCGGCCGCTTTCAAATTTATCTCTCTTTTATTATCTTTTGACTGCACTTACTCTGGAAGTAGTTAAAAGGTTAAAAGATGTTGCAAAACATGCTTCTCTCTGGCCTCGGTTGGAACATGTTGTCGTGCCCGGACTTTCGAGTCTATCCTAGTATTAATCAAAAACATTTTATGTAGAGTATGTTTCGCCATGAACCACTTTGAAAAACGAGCAAACTATCTATCTTACCTGTAAATGGAAATAAATTTTAATTACCATTAGAGATCGGAACAAATTAATTTTTTCTAATTCCTTTTTCGCCAATAAAAAAATGTCACTACTTTTTACGATCGTATTCCGAGAAGTCATAATTAGCAATTTCTCTTTCCCCCCTTAAATCTATATTTTAATTACACTCTAAAAACTTAGGTCTTTGGAGCAATGATACATATTTTTTTATTAGCTTTAATTTCACCTTTTTATTTTTTACCAAATGATTTTTTTTATCGTTATAAGAAATATTCTTCACTACTGTAATTAAATAAAATAAAATCGTTTGCTCTTAATTTAAGTAGTTTTTAATATTTTTTTATTTCAATTAAATGATTTTAATTGGAAAATGTTAATTTCTATTAAAGGAACAAAATTCGATTTGACGATTAAAAATATACTCTGGAATACATTTTATTTTATACATAGGTTTTTTTTGAAAAAAAAAATGCTAATAAAAAATACATACTAGCTATTATTCTTTGACATCAAAGGCTTAGAAGCTATTTTGTTATAGCCAAATAAATGTTTTAGGTTAGAATAATATTTCTCAATTTTTCATAGGACATGCATGATAAAAAAATCATGATTAAAAAACCACCAACATTTACCAAATATAGCTATGTTTTTGTTAGAAGACGTGCATTGGGAAAACAATTTTTCGATTTAAAAAAAAAAATGTTTTCAGTAGAATCGAGAATTTACCAAATACCATTTTTAATTAAAAACCATTTTAAAACTTAGATATTTAATTTTTGATAATATTAGTTTTATTTCCAAATAATTTTTTTCCTTTAATTTATTCCAAAAGGAATTAAATATACACGAATAAAACCTAAAATATTATCATGCTATGTTTTTTTAAGATTGAAGGTTCGATCGTCTTTTTTCTTTTTTTCTTTTTTCTTCTTCTGATGTTCTTATGATGTAAATTGTAAAAATGGTAATTTCTGTTTTGTTTAAATTTAGCAGATGTTCTTTATCTATTTATAAGCTAAAGGTCTTAAACAAGCATTTCCGCCTTTTATTTTACCTCTTGTATTCCTGTCAGAAAAGTCTAATGTAAAAGTTGAAAATAAATTTTTGATTCTTTAGAAGGAATTTTCTAAGCAAAGCAATACATAATTTTGATTTACCGCAGAGAAGAATTTTACATTTAACATAAATTATTTCACTAAATGAATATTTCAAACCGGTTGAGTCGATAGGTTACTTAACAAAACAAGAACGAACTTCTGCTGTTTTATTTCGACATGTAACTTAATGATGATTTTATTCCTCATTATGAATTTTAATTTATAATTTTACCTTATATGCAGATACGTGATAGATACAGAGGGGAGAGGTTATGCTAGTCAGGGCCAGATGATATTACACTCATAAAAACAGCGAGGGAAAATCTTTCGAACAGGGAAAAAAATCGTTTGGAATGCTGTCACTCATTTTGTAGTCATGTAGCAGACGATTCATTATTTTATTTAATGAGGAATTTAAGCAAGCATTTTTTTTTAAAAAAATTCACATCATTTCTTTGACATATATATTTATATATATGATAAAGTAGTTTCGTTTTCATGAATAAAATGCAAAATTTGTTTTTTTGTGAAACGAAAATAGTGTATTTCTTCGAAGAAATATATCCAAGAAAATAAAATAAATGATTTACAATAAAATTTGCTAAATACATGTTTTACTTTTGAAGTGTCATTAATACATTTCAAAGAAATATTTGTTTTATTCTTTGCTTAAATAAGAAAACTTTTTTAACTAAGCGGATATTGTTTTTGTTGAGCGTGAGTATGCAATAATTTCGGAATAAGTCAAATTTAATCATTTTAAAATTAAATATCAAATATATAAATATTTAATCAAAATTCGGTAAAACTGGTTT